>OY754965.1:6494687-6709687 GCA_963576475.1 Molanna angustata
GTCCAGGCGGGAAATAACGAATGCGTTTACTAGAGATTTCGTTGCTTCCGTAGGTATATTTCGTCTATGAAGTAACGATATAGCATTGATAAGAATGCATAAATAGTGAACGTTGCGCAAGCTCATAGAGTGATCACGTAAACCAGCTGATAACAGGTCGTAAGCACTGTAGGTTCTTTGAGTTTCTGGTTCTCCTATAATATTCTAACTTCGTGTCTATTGGGATGTTGAAATTTGTCAAACAATGTTTGCATGTTATATTAACCACAAAATTTAATAATACACGTTAACAAAACCACCAGAGTTAATGAAACGCTTTGTTTGATTACCAGACAGAAGGTGACTTTTGTATTTATATAGAGGTACAGCTTCCTGATATTATCACACAATATTATTGTATGTTGTTTTATCACAAGTTGTAACACTCCGACTCACATCAAAGACTTTACGACCATTACACACAGATTCAACTACTTCATAATAAATTAAATATGCCCCTAGTTATTATTATTCTATTTTCTTCCACTTCATATACATATATTTTGCTATGAATTGTTTTTACTTCCTATGCTAAGTTCCGATGTTTATTTATTAAAAGTACTCTATGTACATGTGCAAAAGGCGGGTTTATTTCCATTAGGCAATTTCTTTCAACCAACCCCAGCGACGTGAAATAAAGAAAAAATACAAAGTGAGAAAAAAATAATAACACCTCACATAGTGAATATTTTTTATTATTGCATATGCGCAAACATTGGATTTTTTTTCCCTGTCGGGAGTCAAAGGTATTTTTTGACAGATTTTTAATTATCTCAATAGAGACGAAGTTGGAATATTTACTGTAGGAGAACCGGGAAATCAAGGCACCTACAGGGCTTACGACCTGTCTGGCGTAATTCAGGGGTGACTTCTATGCGAAAAATGCATTTGTCACCTCAGGTATAGGAATTGTTGCTCTCATTATTAACAAAAAACCAATTCTCTCAAAAGATGGCGTTACAACATAAATAAATAAAAAATAATAAGAATATTGTTCATAATTTCACAAATAGATGGCTGTAGTAAAAATTTCTTATTTTCAAGCGAAAAGAATTTCAGTATTACAATATATAGAACTTTCAAAATTGAATTGATAGGGATCTCATTAAAAAGGCATAATTGGTGAACGTTGCGCAAGCGCATAAAGTGATCACGTAAACCAGCTGATGACAGGTCGTAAGTCCTGTAGGTGCCTTGATTTCCCGGTTCTCGTACAGTAAATATTCCAACTTCACCTCACATAGCAATAAAGAAAAGAAGGACATAGAAGGAAGATTAAATAACTATTTGACGGACAAAGTTTTTTTAGATTATCTTTAAATATTTGTATGGATTAAGACGACGTTACTTCGTCACATACCTAGGACCTGGTATATTGTGTACTGGGTAAAAAATAAACTTCCACTCCTTGAAAATGTGCTTAGCACGAAACTTAGCCGGTTGTAGGTTGTAGTCCTTAAATAAAGAGTGGAATTGATTGTAAACAAGTTTTTTATTTTTATTTATTAAAAATATAAATTAATTTAAACTCCATTCCTTTGTGATAAAATGTTATAATTTTCAGATTTACATTATTTAATCCATAGAATTAAGATTTCATCTTTAGTCGAAAAAAATGATTACAAATAAACAAATGAATTCAACAAAAAACATTGGTGTATTTTAAATTTTAGAAAGAACTTAAGGGGGGGACTGCTGCCAACGTACCTATTTTTTCAATTTGAATTTGCGTCATTACTACAAAACGAATCATTTTGAAAAAAATAACCTAGTTAGTTTGGATATTAATAAATAAAAATATACCTTAATTTTTTAATTATGTTCTGTATATATTCTTGTAGGAAAATAATAAGCATACCCCAATTTTTGACATTTATCTTAAATTTCTAAAAAACTATAAGGTATAAAGCATTATATTTTTTTATAAATTAAAGAAGATCAAAATATATGGAAAAATACGATGTAACGTTGCATTAATGCATCAGGTTAAGTTAATAAACCAAAAAACTTATATTTCGCAATGGCGCTGAATGGAAAATAAATGTTTTTTAGGTTTATTTTCTAAACCTGAAGCATTAATTCAACGTCACATCGTATTTTTCTAGATATTTTTGTCTTCTTTAATTTAAAAAAAATATGTTGAACTACGCCTTATATTTTATTAAAAATATAAGATAAACGTTGAAAATCGGGGTATGCCATTATTTTTCTACAAGAATTTATACAGAACATTATCAAAAAGTAAAGATATATTTTTCTTTATGAATACCCAAACTATCTAAATTATTTTTTTCAAAACGATTTGATTAGAAATAATGATGGTATATCAAATTGAAAAATAGGTACGTTGGCAGCAGTCCCCTCCTTAATATTAACATAACTCAGATCATACTTACTTAGGTACCTAAGTGAGTTGTGAACTTCTTATTATTAAATCCTTCTATTTATTTATTTTATTTTTTAAATTTAAATTGTATTTTTTTTAGATCATGATGATCTAAAAAAACATACAATTAAATATTCATTCATATCCCACAAATTGATGTAACCAGCGACCAGTGTACAGGTGTACATTATTTTATAAAAGGAAGCATGTCATACATATGCGTGTATCTATCCCCGTCTCATCTCACCTCAAAAGGCACTACCTTCAGAAATGGTATGTGAGATGTTATTTTGCCCGTTGTTTTTTTCGATTACCCTGCTCTCACGGGACCCCCGCAAATAATAATTTTAGAAAAAAAGTGAAAGCATTTTTTTAGCTGGTACTAAACCGCAAATACGCTAGCAATATATTTAGAATAAATCAATGATATATAAAATGTTATTGGAGTAAATAGAATAGTATTTTTTATATAAAACTAATATAAGATAAAACTACATTTATAAGTTTTATAAATGTAGTTTTATCTTATTTATTTATTTAAATAGATCTATATATTACAATACATTGCCTCATCTTTAGTAAATTTTTCACATTTTTTCTTAAAAAGACCAAAACTTTTTACTATTTTATGTCCCTTCTCGGCATTTTAAAGTACCTATTATTTAATTTATATTAACTATTTCAATACGGAATTATAAACATGCGACTATCTGTTACGTTTCTTGCTATAAAAGCAACGTTTAAAATTCAAAGCACAATATTACAACACGGAATGGCGAATTTCACAAACAGAGAAATATAAAGTTCCCGAAAACGCGGGTTTCTTCTGCAAAATACTTGAATAAAATTCGCAATTAGGATTAAAATGCTAATAGTCCAAAAGTTGAAATCAAACCGTTCCCGTGCTGTGTGTCGACCCAACCCTGTAGCGGGGAGTCCTCCCCTTGCGAATCCGTTTATATCCGCGGGCCACTCTCACGTTGGTTTATGCAACATCCGTTAAGCCGTTAAATCCGCCGTATAGCTCCGTTTAACGCCGCCTGCCGAAACCGTTACGGCCGTTCGGCGATGGATAACGATTCGTTTGATTTTGGGAAAGAGACCCGTTGGAGATTTTTCCTAATTAAAGAAACGTGTAGGATACGAGTGTGTAGGTATATGGAGTTATTGAACGAATCAAGGGATAAAAGCAGTAATGTTATCTATGCCCGTTCGTCCGTGAAGATATTAGATAACCCAGTTCTTGATTAAAAAGAAACTTGAACAACCTTTATACTGCGATTCACATCATGTGTGTTAATCTGAAAATATCGTTGCGGTATTATTTTAATATCATCTTTAGACTTAATTAACGATTATTTTGAATTATTAGAATTAATTTATCATTAATCCATAAAACCTGTACAAGTTGGGAGAAAGATGACATTTAAATGTCGGTCAAGAAAAAGAGAAGCGATCTTTCAAAAGGAGTCTTGAAAGATATCAATAATTATTATTGATATCTTTCAAGATATCGATATATTTTCACAATCACGGGCATTATTCAAGAGTGCTTTAAGAACGTGCTAATTTTGATAAAAGCTTTGAATGTTACTTGCTATATTAATGTTCGTTTGTTTTTTTTATTTTTTTTGTTGTTTTTCCTGCAGAAAATCATTTCTTAAATATGTATTCTTTGTGTAATGATGCTGAATGTATGACTGAATGAAAATTATGTACGTGCGTTCATGTGTAGGGTATGGATGATAATTCAATCGTCCAATAATTCCATACATTATATATATATATGTTCATAAATGCATGAAACCAGTGGGCTTCTAGCCTGTTTTTCATGCTTATATAAATAAATAAATAAATAAATTAGAGAAGGTGGTGTATGAGGTGCAAGCTAAAAATCAACTCATCGGGTATTCTGTGTGTTATGGTTCTGCTCAAGATTATTTATGTTTTAGTGTTATCAGTGTTTTCATTGAACTTTTTTCGCTATTAAAATAAATGTAAATTTAAAATCATTACACACTTTTAACGTGACACCTTCTCTCCATATATCATAGTTTTACTGAAACATGAAAAGGAGAACTAAAACTTAAGCTGAGCAAATGGAAGACAAACTGTGGTGTATTTAAAATAAGGCACAATGATCTTTAATGACAGTTTATTCAAATACAAGTAAATGTAATTATAATTCATATTATTTTAATAATGCACATGTAAATTAATCTATAGAATAATGTGATGACTGACAGCGTGTATATTGTATGGGTACCAACATCGGACTGACTTCAGACTTTTCGTTTCGTGAAGAGATACTGTCTCTTCATGAATATAAAATATACATCATTATGTTTATACGGTAAAGCCGTATACTACACAAATATAAATTTAAAAAACTGTTAAATTATATGCTTTATTTGATGAAAGTATACAATAATCTGTTTAAATAAAAAAGTTTCGCTATACTTAATGAAAGTACATACACAAATAAATAGCAACGAATGTCATACCAATAGTCTGTAGTAGAGTGTATTGTTTTCGAATCGTCTGAGTTTTCGAGTGTGACATGCATCACTTCCACTTGCACTAATATGGTATTTTCTATGTATGCCTGCACCAGAGAAAGAAGCAGAAGCAGATTCAAAGAGAGAGCGAGAAAAGGACACTATATACTCTCTCTAGTGAACAATTGCTGTTGGGAAACATTTCCAGTTTCACAATACAAGCGTTACTACGTCGAGTGACGACAAATTAATGGGAAACTTTTGTTGCCGGTCCCTTTGTCGCCAGCTTCCTACTCGCTCACTTTACGCTAGACTTGAACCGAGTTCGAATTGGTACAGTATCATAGCGAATATTAACTCAAAAACGAAGATACTCTGGTTTTGATGAAATAAGAAAAATAAATCATAAAATTCACTCACCACTACTATGAATTGTGATTTTTGAGATTTTATGTCCCTCATCTGCTTTCTGTGAAAAAGTCCATTACAGATTAGAGAGCAATACCCTAATTCCCATTCACGTGTTATATTTTGCGATAGTCAATACGTATCATAGAATATGACGTGAAAGTTACGTATCACGAGCTGTCATTCATAACTACCTATAATCTGTGAAACGGACGAATGTGTGTACGCGTCGCTTTTTGTCTATACACAGAACTTAACTCCACCTCGATATACCGCATTAAACTTTGTGAATAAATACACCTGTCGAATGTCGAATGATAATTATATCCATGATCAGTGGCGGCTGCTAACTAATAATATTAACGGTTCGGTGGAACAAAACAAAAACACTTATTTATTTTTTGTAGGAAAGCATTGATCTTTTATACTTGCGAACTCTTAATTACTCGCATATTAAAATCCTGTATTGCCTGAATCAACTTTCTTTCGGTGATCAGCAGACAATGCGTTGAGACGGTCCTGCATGTGTCATGGTGTTTCTTAAACATATTTTTATTCTATTTAATGTGGAAAAATAACGTTCACTCTCAACGGAAGATTGTGAAGAAGACTCGGCTAGACCATAATTTAAAAACAGTTGTCAAATTGAAACCTTTCTACATAAAATCGTCAAGATTCTAAATTGTGCAAAGTTTATTTTCAACATAACACAAAAATCCACAGTCATGTAGAAAAAATATAGAATATACAATATAATACATAATTTACAATCAAACAAACATATTATTTAAACAACAGTGAAATGCGCGCCGCCTAACAAAGAATCGGCAAACTACATAGCTTAGCGGTGCGGCGCGCCAAAGTCCTCTAACATTCGTATGAAATATCTATCATTTCACAAGCCAGTACGTTATCTAAGTTTCCATACATTTGTTATAGAATCTGTGGTGCGCTGATAAAAACGCACCGCGGGTCTATCACAGATGCATAAATTCAGGCGTTTATTTAAGTCAAGCGATACTCGAATTTTTTGTATTCATTCTTGTACTTACGTTACAAGTAATTTGGTATTTTTTTAAACATGTTTTTTGATACATAATTTGGTTTATGCTTTTATTTTATTTCACCGGTTCAGCGCTCCAGCGCACCTAAGGAGCATCCGCCATTGTCCATGATACGGGTAAACATGGAGGGCCTTACTTACTATTTAAAATATGAGTTTTATCCGATGCTAAGTCAGTTTCGGTCATACAAAAAACTGGGTAACTATCAGCTTATACCAAATTTGCAAATAGTAGGTATGGCCCGGAGGGTTTTATTTCGACGGTTGACCAGACTTGCCCCCCAGGTCAGCTAGTACATACATAAACAAACAGGGCCTTACTTACTATTTATTATTCGAGTTTAATCCAATGATAAGTCAGTTTTAGCCATACAAAAAACTGGGTAAGTATCAGCTTAAACACAAATTGCAAATAGTAAGTAAGACCAACAATGATTGCATGAAGCATAAGAATTACAACAATGCTTGCACAACAAGCACAACAATGATTGCATGAAGCAATAAAATTATGTCATCTATTTCAGATCTTCAAACATGTAAACCATCAAAAAGTTAACAAAATACGCATTCGTGAATAGTGATCCTTAATGAAAAAAAAAATTTTTTTTCAATGTTACGGTAAAGTTACATGTGAATAAAAAAACTATTTAAGACCCAAATTAATAAATGATTTGAATATACTATTTTCTTCTTAAATATGTTTTTAAATAATTCAGAACCTCAAAAGAGTGTTGCAATATTCGATGAAGCATTTTCTAGTTAAAATACTCACTGGACAAGTGTAAACCTTACTTAATTCCACTTTCCGACTCACCCCCTAACAAACCCATTCTTCCAGCCAAGCCGTTCCCTCGCATTTCCTGATTCTCCTCGCTGCTAGCCCCTCGCCTTGAAGAACAGGAAGGTAGCGTGCGGCACCTACCACAAAACAAGAAGAGCAACCATCCTGAATTTGCTACAATAATTGAGAATGTCATTTTTTTCTGCCGGTTGAATCAAATGGTTTTTCGCTCGAAGTGTTTTTAACTTTTCAGAATATACTTTATAACTTTGAAATTTTTTTAATTCTAAAGCTAAGCGTCTCGTCTGTATATGCCCGCTGTAGCTACGATACATTGACAACTAGGAACTTGAAATTTTGTATGGTTGTTTCTGGGAGGTTGAACTTGTTTCATTAATATACTAAACAAACAACTTCGTGCAAAATGTACATTATAACATGTCACATAGAATCTTGATATTCAAAATTTTAAATTAAATTGTGATTCTTATTCGATGGATCGATTCTGAGCGTTGTCTCTAGTACATCATTCGACATTCATCATTGAAAATACATTACGTTTCTTAACAGTTCTCTCACTTTTTGAATATGTTCAATATATACATTATACATAAAAAGAGAAAGTAAATTTAAGTACGAATACTTTTCCCTCCTTCGTTTCAATAAGTGTGAGATATCTCTTTTGTCCAGAAATATCTTTTCTTGGATGGTGGGGTTTGATTTTTCAACGACTTGATTTTTTAAAATGAACTTTTTATCACAATTTTTATGATAATATAATTTTACAAGATAAATATGTCTATATACAAGTTAAAGTCAATGTTGTTTTTACTAGAAGAAGTCTATCTAGAATGGCAATCAATTATTCTTTTTGTCTTAATAACAAAATTTTATTGTTCCCTATATAAATTATTTAGATATATTTTAATTATTCGCACTTGTATAGGAACAGTCAAAATAATATATAAATAATTTTATAAATCCAGTTGGACGACAGCTTCTTCTTCTTCTTCTGCTTGTTCTAGTACTGGGTACTGTTTATTCTCGGATTCACTCCTGGGACGCGGATGTCCAGCTGTCCTTCCATCTCTTTGGCGGTCGTCCAGGGGGTCTGCTAGTTGACGGTATCTCGTCTGACGCTATTTTCACCACTCTCACTGAATCCGCTCTTTCGACGTGATCTCTCCAGTAACGTCTTCTGTTTCTACTCCATCGCACGACATCCTCGGCATCGCAGATCCTCCGAATTTCGGAGTTTCGTACTCTGTCTATGATTTCTGTTTCGTGCATCAATCTGTCAAAATAGACTTATATTACTTTGATAGCATTCTTCAAAGTTATCTTTCAAATGATTCAGAACAAAACTAAACAACTATCGATCTTTTTATTAATATGTAAGTATATCCATATAATCTACAGATATCACTTTTCATCTAGAGGTTGTATTTTATTTAAATTAATCAATAAATACTCTACAACAAGCCATAACTTCAGATGAGCGTTTCTTCCATAGATAGATTATTGTAAATATTTTCATCACCTGTGGACTGTGGATGAAAAATGTGTTCCGAAACACTGGTAGTTGTCAGAAAAAAATGTATGAGAAAGCATTGTCACCTCATGTATGAGGATCGTGGCTATCATTATTTACTAACCAATTTCTTAATAGACGTCATTAAAAATAAGTTAGCTTGCAATTCGACAGATGGCGATATTGTGATCGGCTTATTTTCAAACGATGTGAAGTAATTTTTCAACAACACTTATAATTTTCTGTGAGGCATTGTCTTAGTATCTTTTTTATTTTCATTTTTTTTTAATGTCCCGTAAGAGGTGGGTAATCGAAAATACAAGAGATAAAAAGGTTTAGTAATAAGGTTCACCGCCCATTCTGAATGTTGCCAATTAAGTGATACGATACTGGTGTGTGGGTAAAACGTATGTGTTGTGCTTCCTTTTATGAGGTTATGCACACTAGAATAATTTTATAAAATTGAAGAAATTGATAGGTACTAGCAAAAGATTTTAAACATTCAAGCAGTCAGTGTCCGTTTTTAGATCAATATCATACTTATTTTACATTTTCATCACGTCTTTTGAATAACACCAACAATGAAAGATGTCGTCTCTTTTATCTATTGATAATTTAATTTTACATATAAAAGATCAATTTATTTTCAATAGTTCCACAGCAATAAGAATTCCTTGAACTCGAATCATTTGCATATTTAAATTGCTTCAAAGAGACTTGCTCGACACAAATGCAATTTTGTATTGAAACATATTTAAGATATATCAGTTAGACTTAGCAACATCAAAGAATTTAGTTTTAAATATACTTATTTTTTTTATTTATCTAATTATTTAAGATTTGGCACACGGTTAACATACAGTATAAATAAATATAATATCAATCACATCAAATTAACCGTGCACACAAAAATCCATAAGACACAAGGCACAGCCTTGTGGGATTTTTTGGTACACAGATTGGGTATACCAATTTAAAAGTAGTCAAAATTATTTTGTTAATAACATTAGATATTTATAAAAAAGGAAATAAAGCAAAGTGCTAAGGCAAGAAACAAGCACAAAAAATATAAACAAGACTACTAGATACAAAAACATACATACACATTACTATATACAAAACATCAATAAGTAGGTACATATGAAACAGCAGACTGACACCGGTCCTACCAAATATTATACCCGTAGTCGACAGCAACAATACTTGGCAAGTACAAGGATATGCATGTCGCAGTCAATTTACATTATTCTTTATAAGATAAAAAAATTGCAATTACGATTAAAAAAAACATCATTGTACTTGCGACAAGAGCAGCAGTTTGAGAAAAAGAAAGAACAAATAACAATAAAAATACCAATAATTACAGAAAAAAAGTATACGTAGATTCATTTAAAAACCCAATAAGTAACAAACAAATTATAATAAAGAATACAAATTATATCTTGAATGTAAAAATAACAACTAAATAAAAATATCCAAGTTTGAAAATAAACGGTCTCTAAATAGGCTTATTTAAAATTTTATTATAGTTTAATAAATAAGTAATTTCAATATTCCTATTTTTGGTACTTACTCACATACATATCACGCCATTTCTCATTTGGGTAGGGATCAAAGAATAGACCCAATGTCCACATCCTTCGTCTGACTTTTAATTTTGACGACTTGTAAAGTATCCAAAATACGTACATATATATTCTTGAAAAATTTAAATAATTTGACAATTTATTTATTCGTCAAACATTTCCTTTCACCCTGTTCACTCGACAAGTTTATTGCACAATGGCAATTTCTTCCGACTCATCAGTTTTTCCAGTCCAGACAAGCTAGATTTGCTTGAGGAATGAATTTCAATTTATTTATCCTCTGATGAGAATCGAATTTAGGACGCCGGCACCAAAGCCAGACAGCTTAACACTATGCTAGAGCGATCGACAATAATTGAATCCAATCTCACAAAACGAAACCTCCTGAATAAAATTCATTTACAAATATGCCATAATAGTTGCATAAATCCAGGCGCATTATAAAAAAATGCTACTTATCATGGGTTAATTAAATGTTTTTTTTTATTCTTCTAATTCTTATTTTATATAAATGTACTTATTCTAAAAAATTCATAAAAATATTTTTTTAAATATTATTTACGTTATAATTTATGAAAAAAACGATTATTTTTGAATAACCGCACAGTTGGAAAGCCGTGTGTGGGTTCGATCCCCAGCAGAGGAGAAATTTATTTAAATTCATTTCTCACGTAGATCTGTAAATATTATCTGAACTAGAATCACAGATTAGTCGGAAGAAATTACTTTTTTGTAAAAAAACTTGCCACTTGCACAGTGTGAAAGGAAGTGATTGATAAATAAATAAATTGACATTTTAGTTATATTCAAGCACTTATACGTATCTTGGATACGTATAAGTGCTTGATTTTTTCAAATTGTCAAAATTTAAGGACAGACAAAAAATATGAACATTAGATTGATTGTCTCGTTAGTTGGAAGTCATTACCATAAGGCAAAAAACTTTAAAAAAGTTTGTTTAGCAGGAAAATTTCCTAAATATGATTATGTTTCAGTCTTTTCAACGATGAGCGTGCCGTAACTGAATCCTGAAATATTTTCCGACATTTTTCAAATAATATTAAAACAATATATTGTACAATATGTTATTGGGTCATTTTGTAAAACCGAAGAAGATAAAATCCTTATCTTCTCAAAGAACTTTGAAATTCCAACTTGTATAACGGCTCACTACGGATAGAATAGTTTCAAGATGTACATATTACTCGCCTCCAGTACCTACCAGCTACCAGCGCTGGTGGACTCTTTGTTAAATCTACTGAGATAGGTGGGTTTTGTGGCAGATTTACGCTTCTGCCGAGAGTTGAAAACTTCCACAACTTGTTTCATTGAAAATAAGCAAGATGAAAATTTTTCTAAACGAACGGAATGCATCATTGTGAATGAAATGAATCTGAGAAGGATAAAATTGTATTATTTGCATGAAAGATATATATTTGAAAGAAATACATTTTTGTCAGATACATATATACATTATGTAGGTACAATGGGATTGTTTATAAATATTAAGTCAAAATTCATCGTAGTAAGAATTTAAGTCGTGTCCTTTGTTTCATCTTATTGCTATTGATTCCCGGTTGTAACACAGTTATTAATTGTGTTTTCAGTTTGGATCAGTGAGACAATTAATATCGTAAGTTTCCAGAATGTGGCAACTTGTTATTGGGTGCGTGTTAAATTAATACTTGACTTATACCTATAGATAACATAAAGACAAAACATTATAACGAAAATTTTATTTAATTTAAAATATACATGACGTAATAAAGACAACAAAATATTATGATGGGTAGAAATATTGAAATTTGAAATTAATTAAATGAAATAAAACACAACTTTGTGTACACCACTACAATTATAACTCGACATGTTTCCTGTACATGTATTCCTGTACATGTTCTATGAATAAAAATTCCTGTACATGTTTATTTTTATTCACTAGAATAAAAGTTATAATTGTAGTGGTGTACACAAAGTTGTGTTTTATTTCATTTAATTAATTTCAAAATGATACCACAAAGTAAAAGCAATCGTTTGTCGATGATGTGATTTAAATTTAAATTTGAACATTTATTATTTATTAGGTTCTTCTCGGAAAATGGAAAGTTTGTCTGGAAAACTGGAAACTGAATATTGATCCAGACTGAGAACCCAGTGAAAAACAATTTTTCCACCAGAGTCGAACCCTGAACATTTGATTCAACACTCAGATATCTAAATGACCATCGAGGCGCCAAGGAAGGTTGTATGTTTATCATGATAGAAAAGTAAAGCGTTCTACTTTATCTCCAAACTTTGCAAACGATTGATTAGTTAATAAACCTTGACATTTTCATATTAATATGTTTCACTGAAATCGAATTTAAAGTAAATAAAATAATATTAAAATTTCCAAATATTTCATTCATTGAACCTCTTTTAATATAATTTAAATTTAACTAAAACTATTTTTTTTTCTTAAATGTTTGATGTAATAAGGACATGTTTTACATCATGATATTCAAAGGTGAGTTGAATTAGGTACTCTTTCTTGTAAAAAAATGTTTCATTGTTCTATTACTATGTAATACGTGTGCTGACCTTTTGAAAAAAATAAAAAAAATAAAAATAAAAAGCTCATCTTCTGAAAACACTTCTAAATATTTTTATTTTTTACTATAGTTGTGAGACCTCAGTGGGAAATAAAAAAAGATTTTTTATCCAAATTAAATTTTACATTATAGTGTATGTATATATCATACGAAAAATTATTTTTATTTCAAGCAGAGTCACAGATTTGATAATTTAAAAGCACTAGAAATTAAGAAAGCAATAAACAAAGGCAAAAACATTATAAATAACTAGATGCATGTAACACATGAGATCCAACTGTTGATAGCGACAGTATGTATACTTAAAGAATAAGAATCAAACTTTAAACCCATAAATCCAAATTATTGAAAATTTTAACACATGTTGGTATGTATGTCAAGAAGGGACAGTATGGAGGTCAGTTCTCTTTTCCTACCCGGGATATGAAAATAGCATGATGGTTCTGAATGTATGTTTGGAGATTAAGTATCAAACTATTAATTCTTCTGTCATATTGTGTATAGGCGACTGCCATACAAATTGTATGAAGCGATGTCGTCACTTAATTCAATTTTTATAAATATCGTTTAAAAAAATTTGAGATGTACTTCTATAAAATTAATATTTTTATAGAAAATTAAATTATCTAGTTGGGGTGTTTCGGCTTTTTTCGATATTTTTAAAAAATTTGAAAATATAGGCAGTTAAAGTCATAAATTTATCATAAAAAAAATATTTATCTTAATAAAAAATGTTTGAGAAACTCTGGATTTTTTTTGAAAAAACAAGTTTGAGAATTTGTATTTGTCTATGTTTATATTAATTTTCAGCGTTCCAGCTTTTATGGTTTCTGAAATATATGGAAAAATAAACCAAAATTTCAAAAGTTGATAACCCCTGAATGAAACAAAAATTTACAATTCTGAGTATAAAGTGTTTGTAGGCCTATAACTGTTTATATATTCTGAAATTTTGGGCCCTGTAAATTGAGCGGATAAACGTTATAAAGGGGGGACGGACACACACAAAACTCACATAAAATGTTCTACTCCGTATTCTGAGTAAATCCATGTATGGGAACATAATATATGCTGCGAAGCCTCTAATTTGGTGTTATTAGCATTCAAAAAGTCCACTACGCCATACAAAATGTTCCTTCGTACACGCATCTTGGATTTAAACTGCCACTTCCTTCAATAGAATTTCATTCTCTTGAACGAATCGACAGTTGGATTAAATTTTATCAAAAAGTCCGCTCATCAATATGTTCCTTCTAGAAAAATTGACCCCGCTTCCCTTACTACCCATCTACTTCCTTCACGCACCAACAACTCCAACTAAAGTAACACACAAACGTAGATAGTTAGTCGTCATCCAGCCGGACGAAGAAGCGGTACGCTTCGAAACCGGTCCAATATAAATACCTAATTAGTGGTATAAAAAAGTCATTTGTGTTATGCCAAATTATTTTTAATTATTGAGATATAATATAAATTTCGAATAAAGCCCTGTAAAATTAGCGTTTATTAGGTAATACTAATAGCGATTATAAACCCCGGATTTCTATGAATTAACATATTTTTAATTAAGTACCGTTAAACTTTAAAATTAGCTCGCACCTTTAATTACCTTTTAAACACACTTCCTGTTGGCAAATAACGACAACAACAAAATTCGGCATTTTCTTCTCTAATAAATATTTTACATAAAATAACTTCACCGTTACATTCCATTAACCTTTAAAATAAAATTTTCTTGAAAATCAAGACAGTGCTGGATTAAATTTTATTAAATTAAAAAAAAATAGAATTATAAAAAAAAATTCCAGTAAAATATCAAGATTCCTAAAGTCGTAATACTTTGTATATTGACGATAATGTTTTTTTTTTTAATATTTAGCAGTAGGTACTTCAAATTCTCATATTTTCTTTGAATATTTAATGTCTTTAAAACAATAAAAATCCATATCCTTTTCATTTCTACTAACAAGAATTAAATATGAGATAACTACCACCTTGGAACAGGCATGGCCTGGTGAGGTGATCTAAAAACCAACCCAATTAATTTGTTGTTACTTATATAAAATTATGTCATTTTTGGTATATGTAATAAAACAAAAATAATTATAATAATTTCAAAACAAGGCATATTTAACAAAATGAATTTCGTGAGAAGTCGTGCTATTGTGATAAATGCTGATGTCAGTTGCTCGCCAAGAAAATGCAATTTAACGTTTTTAACGCATTTCTTAGACAGCATACGTCAAATAGCTGATATATTCCAATAAAATAGATATAGGGCCGGGATCACTGTCTCAGTTTAAGAGCTAAACTCAAGTTTTACAAAAATATAGCGTATTACAGTGTCCGTTTAGGCCTAATCTTCCCTCAAATACGTCACTAAAATGACAAATATTTAACTCAACGTTTCTGGCGGATTAAGGTACGGTGAGTCAACTGTCATTTGGTAGGCAACGCGTGTAGTTTCAGTTTCTATCACTAGAGGTGTTAGGCAACGAGTGTAGTTTCAGTGTTCGTTCACTAGAGGCGTTAGTTGTATCGACGGTGGCGCCACACAACAAAACAAACTGACAGCCATATTGAAACGAATATGGACATTTAAAAGCACTATTTTGGTGAAAAAAAATAAATTTACCATGTTGGATAATAAAACAATAGTACCTATTTCAAGTGGTAGCGTCCCGTTTTGTAGTTCGTATTATTTGAGGTTATTTAAAATTTGACAGATAATAACCACAGAAAAAAGTAAAATATGTCTATAATTGAAGATTTAGTAACTGACATGACATATTGCACTGTAATACGGAAATGGATTCAATCTCCCCTTAACATTAATCTTGAATTGAATAAACTCAATGAGTTGAGGGCCGACTGTAATACCGGGCCATAGTTTCTCGTGCTATAAAACCAATATTTACTGGAATATGATGGAGTTTTTTTAGAGGTTGAGGCTCCGAAAATCATTACACCGGTCCCGTCTTGAGATGAGAGCCAAGTAAACCACAAGGACGAACGTAGGGACCAAATAAGATAATAGAAAACGAAATAATAAAAATTAACGAGGCAATAATCAAATTCAGGAAGGCGTAAATGACATGAAATGAGCCATTAGCAACCGTTTCTGTAACATGGAGATGGAGAGAGAGAATATCGTCCGTGTTTTGCACGGCTTCTTAAACATTGTATTATGGCGTCAAAGTATAATCGTCGATCTCATCTCCGAGACCAATTAAGTACCTACATGAATCTAATAAAAGAAAATTTATAAACCTAAGATGTTTCCATGAAATTCAACACATTTTTTTTTACTCTACACCATCCTAATACAGAGCCCTCGAAAAGCATATTGGTATATGGAAAAGACATCGAAAAGGTTGATAGTTATGTTTATCTTGGACACGCGAAATTCGGTAAAGAAAATAAAGAGGCAGAAATTGAAAGAAAAAGCCTTTGGTAAACTCTCTTGCACCTTCATGTCTCCCGAACCACAGACTCCAGATGGACTAAGAAAGTGCTAGAATGGCAACCTAGAAGGGGCA
The DNA here is from genome assembly GCA_963576475.1 of Molanna angustata. NCBI lineage: Eukaryota > Metazoa > Arthropoda > Insecta > Trichoptera > Molannidae > Molanna > Molanna angustata. Next base: position 6,511,110 of record OY754965.1, read on the forward strand.
AAGAAGTGTTGAAAGGCCAAAACACGGTAGTTTTATGCGATAATTACCAAGATAAGGAACTGTCGAGGACTCAGGGGTAGGCCCCTGAGTATGTTTATTACTGGAAGAAAGAGGGCCGAAGAGGAAGAAGAAGAAAAAGCGAAGTATAATTTATATTTTTTAAATCAATGTTTCAACAGGACAGGTGTTATGTGTTAAGTAGTCTAAACCATTAGCAATGTCGTGATGTTTTTGTATGATAAATGATGTATACTGTATATTTTGTCCTCTGTACATACCATCCATACTCACTGTCTTCCTGACCATGTCCTTCCCGACACCGGACTAAAGTCCCCTCAAAACCTTACTTCCTCTACACAGAGATTTCTCTAACAATAAGTTCGTGCTCTATGTTCCAATTGAAACAGATAAAATACATAAGAAAAAACTTCCAGACGCAGCACGTTTATTGATAAACGCATTCATAGTATCTCGGTTAGATTATTGTAACATTATTTATGCAAAACTTCCACATAATCAACTTGAACGACTCCAGTCAGTCTTCGATGCAGAAGCTGAGTTAATATAGGTACAAGTCTGCCCTCAAATCTCTATTGCTAAGAGATTTTCTTTGGTTGCGGATATTGTAAAGGATTCAGTACAAGATATGCTGGATGGTCCACAAAGCTTTTCACGAACAAGCTCCAAAATGCCTTATGGAACTTTGTGAACCAGATGATCTGAAACAAAAATGATCTTCGCTTCGGTCTGCAAGTAATGCGGCCATGTATCGTATTAAAGAACTTATAACGATATAACGTATCGGATGACAAACTTTGGTGAAAGAGCATTTGCTGTTGTGGGTCTAATTCAGTGGAATAAGCTTCCACATAGTTTAAAATCAATAGGCAGTGAATGTGTATTCAAAAAACAGTTTAAACTTATTTATTAAAAAAAAATTTAAACATTTAATTTTTATTTAGTTTTATTTTTATTTTATTTAAGTATTATTGCTAAGCGCGCTTAAGGTGAAAACATAATAATGGCGTTATTTAAATTTTCCATTTATTATTTATTATTATCAAAAGGTTTTTTATGTGATATTCCGGTGCCTCATAGCATCAATGACATATCAGGTATCATAATTTATATTTAATTGTTTTGTTTTCTATAAAAAGATTGATTTTTTTCTTTCTAACTTATTTATATATTTTTTCTCTCTTCAATAAATTGTTAGTATATAGAAAGAATTTTTTTTTTAATTTAAACGCGTGTGTCATGTATTTTCTTTAATTCGTAACGCACACCCACACACCTTTCGCTGGTTTCCCTACACTATGGGATATGTCGGAATTTATATATTTAAGATGATGTTGCTTAAGTTTTCTGCGAGAATATTTTTTTAACCGTTGATGTATTAAGAATGACGGTTAAAAAAATATATAAAATATTTATTAAAGATTCAGAGTTAGTCGTTAGACATAACCCACTCGTTTCAATCCTTGGTTCATAATTTTCTGTTATTATAATATTATTCCCGACATATTTAAAGTTTTTTTTTGTAGCCTCCGCTTTTGAGATGTCTCCATTTTTTGTAACGACTTTGTTGCGGTGATATTAGATATATTAGATTGATTTGTATTTTTTAACAGATTTTTAATTATCTCAATAGAGACGAAGTTGGAATATTTACTGTAGGAGAACCGGGAAATCAAAGCACCTACAGGGCTTACGGGTGAATAAAATATCTTTGACTCCTAACAGGGAAAAAAATTCCAATGTTTGCGCATATGCAATAATAAAAAAATATTCGATTGATTTGTATATTAACATTTAATTTTTATCACAACATTTACATGTTTTATTACAATCTATAATAATTATAAGTATTTATTTATAGTGTCAAAATCTGAATTCCATTTATTTTAATCTAATATATTTTTTCCTAAAAGTCTTACACAGATACAACATCAATGTCATTGAAAATTTATAAATTAATAACTACCACGGTTTTAGAATCTTTTGGCTGATTTAAACAGATGCGTTTAATGGCTATTATTTGAAAGGGAATGTTCGCACCGCAATCATTCCCCTCCATCCAATAATATCATAAACAAGAAAATTATATCAAACTGTTATGTCCAAACTAAATATCAATAACAATCTTTATTGAAATATAATGCTGGATCGTGAAATGCGATATTCTTGCTTTTCGTTGTTTGATATTTTATTTTTTCAAAACTAAATAATAAAACGAGTGGGTTGTGACCAAGACTTTACTCCCCATATTGGTTGGTTGACTTGCTCTGACTTTATTTTTATACATGTTTATAGCACATTTCTAGAATATATATGCAACCTACACATCATTTCCCAGCAGAAGAGATCTATATTTTAATTAATTTCAAACGCATATTTTACTTTTGGCAATTAATTTCAAAAGAAATTTACATTTGGCAATGAACTATACACTTACACATGGTGTACCTACAGTAGTTTAACAATGAGTGAAACTACTGTACACTAAATTAAAGGAAAATATAAAAAATATTAAAGGAAAAGGTATGTCTGTGGAAAACTAAATTAAAAATATTTTTTTTAATAAAAATGAATATGTCCTTGTTATTTTTTTTTTTTTTTTTTATTTGTAACATAAGAAATAATATACAGGTACACATCAAAGTTTAACAATACAATATTTTTACAAAAAAAAAAAAAGATCCTTAAGAACTAGATGCGGAATGTAAACTGCTTCACTAGGTTAAAAACCTGTTCTGAAGCAGCTTATAATTATATAGGTATATTGTTTAGGTGTGCGTGTGTGTCATTGTATGTTAACGTAGAGTTGTTTATTTATCACTGTCTTGTCTGTTTTTTTAATCCACTTCTTTAATCCACATTTAAAGCTGTTTATATTTGTGTTTTTCTTCAATTCAATTGGAAGCTAATTGAAAATTTTTACTCCAAGGAAATGAAAATTTCTTTGTCCATAAGTCGATTTGGTTCTCGGTATCTGTATATTTGCTTGTCTAGTCTGTCTAGTCTGACGTGAACTTTGGGTCGATTGGATTGTTATACAAGTACATATACATCTTCCTGCATTCCCTAAATTAAGAATTAACAAATATGATATCAACATGAAGTAGATCGAACTTATAATTCTGACTGAACAGAGGAGAAAAAATGTCATTCTAGGCCATACGCCCTACACAGAAAAACATTGTGACGGAACTTACAGTATGCATTCTACAATGATAGATACCTGAAGGCTGATTTTGTATAAACACCAGAGGAGAAGAAAGGAGTTAAGTACTATTTTATCTGTGGTTTGAGCTCGTTAACACCAATGTATGCATGGGCCGGTATTACAGTCTCAGTTTATGAGCTAAACTCAAGTTTTACAAAAATATAGCGTTTTACAGTGTCCGTTTAGGCCTAATCTTCCCTCAGATACTTCACTAAAACGACAAATATTTAACTCAACGATTCTGGTGGATAAAGTACTTAACGGTGAGTCAACTGTCATTTGCTAGGCAACGCGTGTATTTTCAGTTTCTATCACTAGAGGCGTTAGGCAACGAGTGCAGCTTCGGTGTTCTATCACTAGAGGCGTTAATTGTATTGACGGTGGCGCCACACAAGAAAACAAACTGTCAGCCATATTGAAACAAACATGGGCATTTAAAAGCATTATTTTGGTGAAAAAAATTAAATTTACCATGTTGGATAATAAAACAATAGTATTTCAAGTCGTAGCGTCCCGTTTTGTAGTTCGTATTAATTGAGGTTATTTAAAATTTGACAGATAATAACCATAGAAAAAGTAAAATATGTCTATTGTCTATAATTAAAGAAATATTTTCATTTATTATGTTAAAAAAAATGTTAATTACTTATTGTTATCTTTGTTGTCATGAATAATCTTACTGCATATTATCAAAATGTACGTGGTCTCCGAACCAAAACACATGATTTTTTTGATAACGTTTTGAGTTCTGAATATGATATAATTTGTATAACTGAATCCTGGCTCTTACCACAAATCGACAGCGGTGAACTATTTGATAATCGTTATAATATATATCGAAGAGATAGAGGATATGACACAAATTCAGTGAGATGTCCCGAAAGTCATGCTCCTGAATCTACCTTAGGTGGAGGAGTATTAATCGCAGTTAAATCTTTATACCAATGTATGTTACGCAGCACTTGGTCTACATCAGGTGAAGATATCTGGGTAAGTCTGCAATGTAAGAAACTTAACGTAAATATCAATATATCTTGTGCCTATTTTCCTCACAACAATAATCACAAGCAACTTGTAATGAATTATTTTAACAAAGTATCTGATTTAATGACTGCACATCCAGATGATATATTTATACTAACTGGAGACTTCAATATGAGTTATATTGAATGGACTATAAACGCAGACCATAATTATCTAACAGCGGCTTTAAACAGTGATCCATTTAGGACCATCTTAACTGAATTTCTTGCCTTCAATAACATGTGTCAATATAATCCTTGCTATAATGTAAATAATCGTATACTGGACTTGATTATCTCAAATAAATCATGTGAAGTTACTCGCTGCGATTTTCCCCTTATAAGAGAAGACACTCATCATGTCGCAATTAACATTGAAATTCCCATGACACACGATATAAAAACAGTAACATCTTCAATTGAGGTAAAATTGTTTTCCCGAGCTAATTACTCTCAAATCTGTTCCGCGCTAAGCACAGTTGACTGGAATAATACTTTGTCCAATCTTAATATGGAAGAAGCTACACGAAAATTCTATGATATCTTAAATGATACCATTAATGAATTCGTACCCAAGCGCACTTTTAAAAATAATAATAAAAGCCCACCATGGTTTACTGTTCCCTTAATAAAAATCATATCTGAAAAACGTAAGATCCACAGAAAATGGAAAAAATATGGTAACCCACTTGATTATGCTAGCTTTTCCTGCCTCAGAGCACGTCAAAAAGCAATTGAAAAAAAATGCTACAAAGATTATATATATAACGCAGAGCAAAATATTAATGTAAACCCGAAGAAAATATTCACTTTTATAAACTCCAAACGTGCTGCTGGATCAATCCCCAACGAAAGGGTCAGTAATAACACTACTATTTCAGGTGGTAAACAGATCTGTGATGCTTTCAATAGCTATTTCAACTCAATATTTATCGAAGACAGCCAAGTCTCCCCTCAAGTTAATGTCCCTATAGACTTAACAAAAGAGCTTTTTCATCTCTCATCGATTGAATTGCAAGAGAATACCGTTCTTAAATATCTACTTTCCATTGACGTTAAAAAATCTCAGGGATCGGATGGAATCCATCCATTATTTATTCGAAACTGAGCGAGAGAGCTGTGCACACCACTTAATATCCTCTTTAATCTTTCCTTTACTGAGGGCTCTTTTCCTACAATATGGAAACAAGCTTTGATTTCTCCTATTTACAAAAATGGTGATAGACGAGACATGGTAAATTATAGACCAATCTCTAAATTGTCAGTCATTAGTAAAATCTTTGAAAAAATTGTCTATGATCAAATTCTTGCCGTTGCCCGACAACACATTATCCAAAGTCAACATGTTTTCGTGAACATGAAATCTACTGAATCAAATCTTTGCGAGTTTACCGATCGTGTAGTTAATACAATGAATGAAGGATTTCAAACGGATGCAATCTATACAGATTTTTCCAAGGCTTTTGATAAAATAAGTCACAAAATTCTTCTCAGAAAGCTCGAAGAGATGGGTATTCATGGCGATCTTTTGCGTTGGTTGAAATCTTATGTAAGTAATCGATCCCAAGCTGTTGCTCTGAGGGGCTATTGTTCAAATTATATGTCGATACCTTCAGGCGTTCCTCAGGGATCACACTTGGGTCCCTTACTATTTTTACTTTACATCAACGATATTGAGATGGTTATCGAAAATTCAACAATTATTTTATATGCTGACGACGCAAAGATTTTCAAGCAGATGAAAACGAGTAATGATTGTGAACTACTACAAAGTGACATTTCACGTCTAAGTAATCACTGCATTCAAAATCAATTGTATCTTAATGTAGATAAATGTTTAGTTATCACTTTCACCCGTAAAAATCAAACAATTCAATTTAATTACTTACTTAATCAATCGATAATTCGTCGAACAAACATAGTTAAAGATTTAGGTTTGATGTTAGATTCTAAATTATTATACCGTGAGCATGTTGAATGCATCACCAACAAAGCACTCAAAATGCTAGGGTTCTTAATCAGAGTGTGTAAACCATTTAAATCAAATAAAATAAAATAAATTAAAACAAATAACTTTGTTTACTTCTACTACTGTAAACACCTTTAATTTATGAAAGGGGTTATAACGTTTTCGAGCGTGTGCTCATCCTCAGTAACCACTTATTACTAACTTAAAACTAATGACAGACTACTTAACTATGTTGGCGGGCGGACGGAGGAAGAAGGGGGTGGTGGATGGGGGGGGGTGATAGTGGGTGTGGTTAATATTTTTATAAGGGGAGAATTTATTAGTGGGTGTTGTATATTTAAAATTTGGTTTTTGGGGGCTCTATTTATTTCGATTGATTCTAGAATATCTAATTTTTTCCCCTTATTACACCTATGTAAAATTTCTACGTCTCTGAAGTCGAATGTATGTCCTGTTAGTCTGGCGTGGTCCGCGATATCTGAGTTGATAGAAAAGTTTTTTATTGCCTTTATATGTTCAGAAATCCTGGTTTTTATTTTCCTTCCACTTTGTCCGATGTACTGGTTTTCACAATTGTGACAATTTAATTTATAGACCCCACTATTGTTCAGCACACTAATTTTTGTTTTATTGTTCAATATATATTTTTTGATACTATTATCCGTGTATAGTGCAGGTTTAATTTTCATATCTTTACATATGTTTAGTAAATTTGAAGTAAGTTTTCCTGTGTATAAAATTCTTCTCCAAGGTTTATCTTCTTGATGGTCAAATACTCGATAATACACAAATTTATTGATGGCCGACTCTTGTTCTTTTTTACGAATCTTTTTGACGATCAGTTTTTCATCAAAACCATTGTTTTTTGCGATTGTTTTGATCGTTTCTACTTCTGTGTTGTAATTTTTTGTTGTCAGGGGTAGCGATGTGAGTCTGTGGATCATCGAGTTAAACGCTGCCATTTTTTGGGATAATGGGTGGCAAGATTCTGCATGTATGATGTTGTCTGCATATGTTTCTTTTCTGTATATCTTAAATATGAATTTTCCATTTTCAATTGATATTGTTGTATCTAAGAAATTTAATGTGTTATTATCTCCTATTTCACAAGTAAATTCTATTTTGTGATGTTGGGCATTAAACAATTTTAACAAATTGGTTAATTGTCTTTTGGACCCTTTAAATGTAAAAAATACATCGTCGACATACCTCTGATAAAAATAAATGTTTTGTACCAATTGATTCGTTGATGATAGAATTTTGTTTTCAAGGTTATCCATAAATATGTCTGCGAGTAACGGGGATAATGGATTGCCCATGGGGAGTCCGTTAGTCTGTGTGTAGTATTCTTCTTTGAAGCAGAAATAATTTTGGTGAATGGATACATGTATCATAGTATATATATCGTTTTTAAGGATACTATCTTCACATTTTTCTTCTAAAATTTCTTTTAAGTATTGTAATGCTTCTTGAACTGGAACGTTTGTAAATAAACTTTTTACGTCGAACGATACAAGAGTGCTGTTTTCTGGAGGTATGTTATGTTGTAAATTGTTACAGAATTCTATTGAATTTTTAATTGCATACTTTGGTTTAAACTGAGTAACTTTTAAAAACAAATCGTTAACATATTTGGATACCAGGTATGACGGTGCATTTATGTAGGATACCACAGGTCTCATTGGATTATTTTCTTTATGAATCTTGGAAAGTCCTTGGAAAGTCTGCACTATACACGGATAATAGTATCAAAAAATATATATTGAACAATAAAACAAAAATTAGTGTGCTGAACAATAGTGGGGTCTATAAATTAAATTGTCACAATTGTGAAAACCAGTACATCGGACAAAGTGGAAGGAAAATAAAAACCAGGATTTCTGAACATATAAAGGCAATAAAAAACTTTTCTATCAACTCAGATATCGCGGACCACGCCAGACTAACAGGACATACATTCGACTTCAGAGACGTAGAAATTTTACATAGGTGTAATAAGGGGAAAAAATTAGATATTCTAGAATCAATCGAAATAAATAGAGCCCCCAAAAACCAAATTTTAAATATACAACACCCACTAATAAATTCTCCCCTTATAAAAATATTAACCACACCCACTATCACCCCCCCCCATCCACCACCCCCTTCTTCCTCCGTCCGCCCGCCAACATAGTTAAGTAGTCTGTCATTAGTTTTAAGTTAGTAATAAGTGGTTACTGAGGATGAGCACACGCTCGAAAACGTTATAACCCCTTTCATAAATTAAAGGTGTTTACAGTAGTAGAAGTAAACAAAGTTATTTGTTTTAATTTATTTTATTTTATTTAAAATGAACTTCTACAAAGTTTCTCACGAAAAATTCGAAGAATCATTTAAATCAATTTTCACCCTCAAAGTCACATATCTGTCATATGTAAGAAGCCTGGTTGAATACGCTAGTACAGTTTGGAATCCACAATACTTAGTGTATAATGATCAAATTGAAAGAGTACAAACAAGGTTTCTTAGACATTTAGATTATAAAACAAATATACATTGTCCCAACTATTCTGCTCGCTGTAAACATTATATGCTCTATCCACTACAAGAACGTCGATCAATAAGAGACATTATGTATCTGCACAATATCCTAAATTATCGCGTTGACTCCCCATATTTACTGGGAAAAATAAATCTAAGAGTTCCTACGCGATTTACCAGAAATAATGATCTCTTCAGTATTCCGGCAGTACGTAATAATTACACAAAAAATTTGTTTATCACAAGAGCTTGCTCCAATTTTAATTCACACTATGAAAATATCGACATTTTTTTTTAATCTTCAAGGGCAATTAAGCGATGTCTACAAAGCAATTTAACGATGTAATAAACTTACTTCTAATGTATGTGTGTGTGTTTGCGTTTGTATGTCAATAATGTAATTATTATGATAAATCGTTACGGGGAAATCGAGTTCTCATCATGGTGGCATGTCACATATAGTAATATTGAAATATTGTTAATCTCCCCTTTTAATCCTCTCCTAGATCCTTTTGATTCAGATGCACCATCACTCACATGTTTTTATCAACTATGTATTATTGGTGTTACATATTCTGGTCCTTATATGGGTAATTGTCTTATTTAATATATTTTTGTAATTGTGACTGTTTGTAACCATAATAAATAAATAAATATAGTAACTGACATGTCATATTGCACTGTAATACGAAAATGGATTCAATCTCCCCTTAACATTAATCTTGAGTTTAACAAACTCAATGAGTTGAGGGCCGACTGTAATACCGGCCCTATGTTTTTGGTATTTTGTACTTAAGTGAATTTCGTTTCGTTGTCTTAACCCCAAAAATATACTCGGGGTCAAAATTTATTTATTTATTTGTACAATTGTTATCTCCTGTCAAATCACGCGACAAATTTACTTCTATATTATCTATGCATGCGAGTTTGATATTGTAAAATTAACAAACTGTTGGTAAATTGTCATGGAAAAAATACGCTGAAAAATTTTGAAATCGTAATTTTCCACTATTCCATAGTAGTGAAGACAAATTTTCTTTATACAATATTCTGAAGGAATTCATGAAATAACTTGAAATAAAAAAAAACGATAATATTGCTTTTTCCTTATCTATCGAAACCTTTCAAAATGGATTAATCAATTTTCCCAGAAGGTAAAGTTAGAAACTTTATATTCCACAAAGCATTAAAAATAACGAAAAGTGTTTTATTTATAAGAACACTAAGAGGGACGTTCAATAAAAAGTGACAATGAGTATGTTGTCGGTTAATTTTATTAAATAGGTATTATTTTATTTTTCGATATAGTCGCCTTTTAGTATAAAACACTTGGAATGTATTTTTTAAATTCTACTGCTTCGAATCTCTGTCCTCTCAGATACTTTTTCTACCTTGGAAATAGATAGACATCACTCAAGGTAAGGTCGCGTGCAGGATGCCTAAGTATTTCGAAGCCAGCATCTCGAATTGCAACCATAGCAACGGCGGAACTATGAGCCGGGGCATTGTCTTGATGGAACAAAAACAATTTTTGCTAGTTTGCCACGTCGTATACCTATCGCGAATTTCGTTTCACGGTTTTCAAAATTATTCTGCATACAAATATTCTGTAATAAGAGCTCCATGTTCGACATATTCTATCATACCCGCCCCTTTACTATCCTATAAGATTGGAGCACATGATCTTTCCGACGGAAGGATTCGCCTTATATTTCTCTGGGGTTGGAGATGATGGTGTTTTTTAATTCATTCTGGATCGTTATGATGAAACCACGTTTCATCCATGGTTATAAATCGAGACAAAAAACGATCAGGATCTTGTTGTAACAGTTCCAAAAAAGGTCGAGAAATGTGCAGCCTGGTTTATTTTTGTGCATCATTCTGGGGACCCAGGGTCGAATACTTTTCTCATCCCCAAGTGTTCTTGTTGAATGCTATGCACACTACCAGTTGAAATCTTTATTTCTTCGGCAATAAAACGTACTGTAACACGACGATCTGCTAAAACTATTTTGTCAATTTTTTTCGATGTTGGGCGACCTGAGCTAAGGTCATCTTTGGTAGATGTTCTTCCGCGTCTAAATTCGGCAACATGCAACTGTAGAATACGGTGGAGAATTTGCTCATAAAGTATCCTGTAAGTCTTGATTAACTCGTTCCGTTGTGATTTTTTTCAAGCACAGATACTTAATAACGGCACGCAATTCAACTTTTTCCATTTTCGATAGCACTCTACGACAGACTGCAAATAAAAGACTTCCATTTTAAAAAAACAAAAGCTATTTATGTAAATTGTTTCTTTTCTTAAATTCTAATCAATATTCCAGCTCTACCTGCCAGTATTTTTTGTTGGTTTAAAAGAGTATGTATGTGGCTTTGCATACTATGATGGTGAAGAAGTTTTATTTTGTATTTATAAGTTTTTCTAAAGGAAGCAAAAAGGTACCTAGTAAGTAATAAGTCTTACGTTGTTAGCTATTAAATACATATAAACAACATGTATGCTATACAAAATCATAAATAAACACTAATTAAACGATAATATGTATAGCAGCATCAAAATATAAAAATCCAAATACAAAATAATAATATACACACAAATATCTACGAATTATAAGATAATTACAAAAAATAAAATAAAAGCAAAAAGGTAAAAATAAATGGAACATTAAAAAGTTCGTATGTGAGGTTAAAAAACTTAAAAAGTAAACAGTAAAATAAGTATATTCCATTTATATTGACAAAATAATATCACCTAATTCAAATGACAAAATAATATCACCTATATGAGCATTATACTATTTCTCGACTCACTAGCATTATTTCATTTATATCATTAATTTCATTTATATTACATATGTTGAAGAAAATAGGGCGCCGAGGTGATATATTCACGAAAGTGTAAGTAAGTGTATGTAAAGGAGACATTTAAAAACAAAAGAAAATAATTATGTACACATAATTATTGCTATACAAAACGAAGTTAATATAATTTACAAATCAGTCAAATTTAAAAAGTCAATTTTATTTTTGTCGTTAATTCATTATATTCAGTTGCCAGCCTTAATTCTTTTTCAAGTCGGTTGAACCACACCACCCCATTGTACGTGTAGTAGTGCTGTGAAAAACTTGTATGTTTAACGGGGAATACAATTGACCCACTATATTTTGTCTATTACTCTTCACACGTACAAAGGCATGGCGCAACCTTCCTATGTCTATGTATTTGAAAAAAAAATATTTTTGAAAGAGAATTTTTATTTGAAATTTATGAGGCAAAATGGGTGATTTATATCCCCCCCCCCCCCTGATAAAATCTGTAAACAAGCATAAGATAATTCATTAATTAACTTGCGTACAATATATTTTCTCAATCTAATTATCGAAACATTTCTAGCGGAAAAATAAAAACAATAAATTGGAGATAAATGTCTCCGACAGGTGAACGTCTCCTTCACGGCTATATAATCTAACACGACACTCCGAGCGATTGTTTCCAAGTACCTACTCACAAAGACAGCAGACATAATCTAGCATCCAGGCGGAAAAAGATCCCCGGAGAACAAGAGATCACACCGGCTATTTTATTTTTTTCCTCTCTTGTGGTGTGAACGTCTCAACACCTACGCTTAAAATTGAGTGCCATCATCTGAGATTTTTTTCTCCTATTCAACACAAATACTTCCTACACACACACAATAGTAGCAGAGGATTTATCAAAAATGCGTCAAATATTTTTTTTTCACTCTTTGGGAGTCGATAAAAAGCATTAACATTAACCTCAAAAATATTCAACTTTAAACCTGAAATCGTACTTCATTTCACCTCAGTAACTTGTATCTCCATCTGTATTAATTTCAAAATGAAAAAATAATAGCAATAATTAAATAAATGTGACATTCATGTTAATAAACATTAGGTAACTACCATTTATTATGTTGACTTCATGCATGATTCCAAAATCGTATTTTTTTTTAAATGAATATGTCCTTGTTAAACAAGTACATATACATCTTCCTACTTTCCCTAAAATAAGCAAATAAATGCTTGTGCTATAGGTGAACGAAATCGGTAGAGGCAGGATTCGAACTCGCGACCACTGGATTACTAACCCAGCGCGCTAACCGCTCTGCCACCGACCCATCTAAATCATTTTTCTGTTTTCATTTTTTTTTTGTAAAATAAATAAATATTCAGGAATACGTGTTAGGGTTGATATGTAAAATCAAAGCCCAATCCTTGGTTTGGTAAGTTAAGTATTTTAAGTATTTATTTATTTTATGAATAAAAATTTACAATATCATTTTTCACACAATACATATATCCACCTCAATAGGCTATACCTGTACCGGAGTGGAATAATTCACAATCACATTAGTACATCTATGTATTTACAATATTTTCATTTCTCGAATATATCTAATATACATTTTCCAGTATGTTAGATATATATTCGAGAATCTCGACTATATTATATTCGAGAGAGAAAAATGAGACAAAGTTGTTCGTTTAGTACATACCTATAATGAGAAAAATAAATATGACGGAGAAAGAGAGAGAGAGAGAGAGAAAGTATGATTACCACTGTCAAGAGAAACAAAGCAGTATATATACTTGACCACATATTCCATGGTGATAGATATGCTCTTCTACAACTTATAGTGTAAGGAAAGATTGAAGAAAGACGGAAGACGCAAAGGAATATCGTAGCTTAAAAATCTCAGGTAGTGGTTCAGGATTCCGGATACGGCGTCGCTAATTAGTTTGGCGCAAGGTCGGAATGAGTTTGGTGTGATGGTCACCAACCTAACAAGAAGAAGAATGAGAGAAAATAATGTACTCATATTTTTATACATATATACGGGTATAAACTACTAATTAAATATCATTTAAGATTCTCCATACATCTATCCTAAAAACACACATAAGATTTCTAAGTTTTATCACATCAATGGATTTATATTATGTATAATGCAGAGTTAAATTATTGAAAAGTCAATCAACAATCAAATGAGAAATCAAGAGTTATTCAATCATTAATGAACGCAATAAAAATACTCAATAAATTACGAAAAATTTAAATACCACAACAGTCGGTTCGTAACCAAAAAAACTTTAATAACTGTTCGATCATAATAACACGAAACTGTTCGTGTGTGAAAATTTCTGTAGTAATATTTGACTCACTCATGGGTCATAGATCAAGACACAGTGACCCAAGTTTTACAATCGTTCTTTAAGTTTTACAATAAACTATTTGCTGCGCAACATAATCGTACAATACTCACATACCTGTTTAATTTTAAATTACTCATATGAGTACAGACATTCACAATCGAATAATGAATACATAAATAAACGTGACTCGGTCTTTAAGATGGTCACTTACATACACACAATGAGCTCTTAATTATAATTATTAGTTTCTAGGACGTTTGAAACGTGCATATTTTAAACCTAGGTTAATAAACTCGTCATTCAACTATCTATACCAGATAAACCTTGCAGACTCTAACAATATATAAATTACAAGAGATTTGACAAATTAGTATAATATTAGAAAGGTCATATTAGTTTGTACCTCATATTATTAACAGTCGTTTTACGGTCCTAACATGATGAATTGCTTATGTTTTAGCATTTTACCGTCCATTTTTGCCTACGCTATATGAATTTGTCCAAATCTCATGCATATACAATGTTATTAATATAGAATAAATTAATTTTTTTTTTAAATATTGTTTTTTCAAATCTTAAGTTTTCTAATATAGGTATACGTATTTAAAAATTTAATAAAACATGTTAGGATCTTTTTGCAACATATTATGTAGTATTGGATGACAGCTGTGAAATTCATACAAATATTTGGTCAGCCCCATTCGGCGGCCAAAGGTATTAGTATCGGTTTAAATCTCCTTTTCGAAAAAATGAAATATCGTATGAAAAGATATTAAAATGGCGGGGTTATATGTACAAAACGCTTACTTTAAAAATAAGTTAAACATTAGAATTATACAAAATATTCACCATGTTTTTCAGTTAAACGCCAAGTAATACTTGAAAATATATTTTTTTCGTGTAAATACGTACTTCTAACTTTTAAACTTACAGATATTTGCGTGCAAAATGTACACTTTTTTGACAGATATGACTTGGAAAATTTTGTATGAAAAAAATAATTATTGAAATATTTTTAAAATTCAGCATTTTTATCGCATTTTTTTAGCGTGGCACTGCATCAGGTATACTGGTAGATGTTCGCACATAAATTAGATTTTTAGATGCTCTTGGTTTTTCAAAAGGCGTGAGACAAACACACACACACACACTAACATTATGATTGCTTTATTACTTTAGATATCAGTTGAATTCTCTACCTTGTAATAGTCTTTATTCATTCTTATAATTGTTGTATGTATCTGTTATTTACATTTTATCATGTGGGTACAATTAGGTTTTCCCCTATTTCTTAGTAATTACTTGTATAGAGCTTTCTTTTCTCTGTATGTATTGACTTTGTATTCCCGAGTTGGTAAAACCACACCACCCCATTGTACGTGTAGAAGTGTTGAGCAAAACTATAATATGAATTTGACAATTTCTTATGAATTATTTTTTAGACATTGAGATAAAAAGCAGAGACAACGGTTGGGAATTTGCAGTATTCTATTCCCTCAACCTATTTCACTAGAACCATCGCATGATAACACAATGCCAATAAATGACTGAATTCAGATATTTATAAAAATTCTCCTACCCTTCATCTCTAAAATTTATCAATACCAATTTCAGCGCTGTTTCCTTTCCAACCCTCGCAATATCATAATTCAAATTTTAATACCCCAATCAAAACAAACCATCCCGAAAATCGTTTGGCAATAGTCGTTGACCGTTGGTTACCTACAACTAACATTGTATAATATTACTATGGTAATATTTATTACCTCACTAAACCTATATAATCCTCACGGGGATTGATAATATTTCATATTTATTAACAGTTAATAGTCTTGTTCTACCTAATGAACGTAACGATCAAATAACGCTGAATAAAGGTAATATCGTCAAATATATGTATGAAAACCGACTAAACTAATAAGAAAATATATTATAATTATTATTTCGTTATTTAATTAATAATAGCCAATGCTGAGACCAAGTAAAGTCTGATTTTTTTAAAAGTGCCAATTCAATACATAAACAAAAAAATGAATAGTATTTACACATGTAAATGTATTAGTAGAATCGTGATTGCTGATTGGTTTACACCATTTGGTGTCCTTAACAACAAACCTAACAGTACGTATCTATCTCTCGAAGTGCGCGCACGTTTGATTTGTTATGGTGACCATGTGTTCTAAAATAGATATTGTTTTCATTGATGATTTTTTATTTCTAACTTATGTATTTTATTTCTAGTTTAATATCGATATATAATTATTATTTTAAACATGTGTTATCACCGTCTTAGTATAGAATAAGTGTCCATTATTTATTTGTATTAGTTACACAGTTATATTATTTATGTATGTGTGTTTGCCTCAATGAACTATTATGTTAATATTTTGTATAATATAATTCATTTTTTTGTAAAATAATATGTAACTGTTTATTATTATAAGGATTAATTACTTCATAATGTATTATTTTTATATTCCTAGTAAAAAGTATCAAATAAATATTTCGTTTAAATATTACTTTCCCAGGAGATACCCATTGACATTTGCAGAAAATACCTAATAATGTAGACCCATTAAAGCCGCATGGTACCGGGTGTAAGTATAGGTATGAGTAGATTTGAGGGTTTTGAAGATATATGCATGTGCATGTTACAACCGTTTTATATCATGAAATGATAAAAAAATCCCATATTTTTTTTTTCTTTTTCACCATGGTCACCCTATGAGCATTGGCACTTTTAAAAAATCAGACTTTACCTACTTGTCACTCTTTAACCATTATTGAAGTCAATGCTGAAAAGTAAAATGTTCTAAAAACAATTAGGTATCTTTATCAAAATAAATATCCAGGAATCAGAAAATATAGATGATTCAAATCATTTGTTAAAAAATAATCAATTCTGAAATCAGAAAAAATAATCAATTTTCAATTCTGAAAACGCACTTAAATTTTAATAAAAAGTCATTTATTAATTTTTTTTTGTGCTGATTGAATAAAATTTAATAAGAGTAAATTGACAATAGAACATCACTAGTGTGTTCTGGTATAATAGTCTCGTGGTTCTAGTTCTGGTGGTTTTATTATATAATGTTGATTCAAATTTAAATTCGTCTTCATAATTTAACCAATTTTCTACCCACCTATGTAAAAATATATACTGTGTGATTCTATACAAGTAGTATTTACGCAATAAACCATTTTAGGTACGTGTGAGGTTTCAAAATATACGGAAATTGTTATCAAAAGTATACGGATAACGTACCTACATAGGTATTGAAAAATACATCATGATTCCGTGTGCGGTTTTAAAAGTATACGGATAACGCTGGTATTGAATAATACATCATGATTCCGTGTGTGGTTTTAAAAGCATACGGATAACGTATTAAATAATACACTATTATACCGTGTGTGGTTTTAAAAGTACGGATTTCATTTTAAATAATACATTATTTTCCCCTGTGTGGTTTTTAAAGTATACGGATAACATACATATTCCTAAAACAATACATTATGATCCCGGGTGATTATGATCCCGTGTGTGGGTTTAAAAGTATAGATAACGTATTAAACAATATGTACATACATTATGATCCCGTGTGTGGGTTTAAAAGTACAGATAACGTATTAAACAATACATTATGATCTCGTGTGTGGTTTTAAAAGTACGGATAACGTATGAAACAATACATTATGATCCCGCGTGGGGTTTTAAAATTACGGATAGTAAAATAAACAATATATTCACAAAAAACCGGATGACCATAACCAATTAAAATTGGCAATATTATATGAAAAAATGTTTGAGAAATCAGGCATAATTACTTGAAAGTCCAATTATATCATATCTATGTATTTAAATGAAGCAAATCAGTATTAACTCATTGACAGATTGTTTAGTATAATGCTTTTGTACAATGTTGAATAATCTTCCGACTTTGCGTTGGATTCTTGGCGTGCGTTTGTCTCTCCGGCACGCAATGATATGGTTATTAAACTTTGAACGTATTCCTCGAGTAAGTTTCGCAGTAATCTCATTAACACCCGTTATGTGGAAGAGTCGAAATGAGGAAGGAATTAAAATAAGCCCCCGGATGACGCACACAATGATTGTTGGTAGAATCGTGTTTTTCGTTCCGGCGAACTTTGAACGCCTCTCCAACTCCAAAAATAAATAATTATTGTTAGATGGTAGTTTCGATGTTTAACACTGCAATAATGGAGTTTACGTGTACGGCCTAAGTAAACGACACTGTAAAACTACGCATCACTTTGTTTTAAAATAGATAAAGGAAACTTGAATAAGTGACAATGTTGGGGATCGTTACGCAAGAACTCCGCGTGAGAAGTAGGTATCTAATTGACAATTTAAACTAAAATAAGAGACAAGATAGACAAGAATATTATTATAGGAATCTCATTGACGATAATTTGAGTACTTTTTTTGGCAAATTTTCAACATCTCAATAGAGATGAAGTTGGAATATTATAGGAGAACTAGGAACTCAAGGCACCTACAGGGCTTACGACATGTCATCGGCTGGTCAATTTATGTACAACATTTACCAGTATCTCAAAGATAAATTCACTTATCTTTCAAACCACGGGCATCCACTTCGATCTGCTGAACGTGCTTTACTATCTATCCCTATTCATAGTTCTGAAATTTTTAGATCTTCATTTGAAGTACATTCAGCTAGACTATGGAATAGCCTAAGTACTAATATTACGTCGTCTATCTCACTAAACATCTTCAAGAAAAGGCTAGCAAAAATATTCATCTGACAACACCTGATTACATCTTCCTCTCCTCTTCCTTTCCTTATCCTTTAGTTTTCCTATCATTACTATGAATTGTTCTTATATGTTATCTTCTTTGTTTTGTATTTTACATTTCTCCTGCTATCTTTATTTATTTTGTAATGTTATTAACTTATTGCCATAGTACACATTGTTTTGTATTTTTAACACTTACTCTGGTTGGTTCGAAGAAATTGCCATTAGGAAATAATCCCGCCAGTGTACTAATTATATGTACAAGAAGATTCAAATAAATAAATTTATTATGCCTTGAATTCCCTTATAAATGCGATTTTGAAATTTCTACATATTTTAATAATGAGAAACTGGTCGTTTGAAAATAAGCGGTTTTTACCTTCGCCGTCTATGAAGTAATGAAGAAACCTTTTTGTAATGCCATCTTTCAAAATTGTTTTATCGTAAACAATGAAAGCAACAGTCCTTATATTTATTAAACTGTGAAAATTTATGAAAATAAAACAATGTCTGGTTAGTTACACCATTTATCACTCAAGAACGGCTAGACCAATTATTGTAATGATATCATTTTAGTTGGATTCGTCTTCCCCCCGAATAGCAGAATAACTTCCTTGAATATAGGAAAAAAAACAGTAGAAATAAAAATATCGGAAAAATTCCCAAAAAAAAATGTACAGAAATTTCATTTTTAAATATAAATACACACTGCAATACGAGCGTGAAAGTAAAATTAATTTTTTTTTAATATATTATTTTACTTAACCCTTTAAAAACTATTTTTTGTATTCATTTTATTACGTTAGTAAAATCCTAAATTAATTTTAGCTAAAAGTTAACACGACATTCATTGAGTGTTAGGCAGTACGAAATTCGCTTGGTCAACTAGTACAGCATAAATGATTTAATTTAAATACAATAAATAATTAGAACAAAGCGCTCTATGAATTGTGTAGAAAACATTTTTCATAAAAATAAAAGAGTTTGAAAGATTCGAAAGTTTGAAAGACTGTGTAAATGAAGAAAACAACGTATCTTATAATAATTAGAGGGCATGAAAGACTCGTCTCTTCCAGTGGCTCTAAAGCTAAAATCAAACCTTTAATGCCATCAATCCTTGCCTCCAACTCATCTTGTTACTTCCCTAACCCATCGCAGTCTTTCGACTTTTATTCTTCTACTAGGATGTCCCTCAAGGATATGTTTGGGAGACCGTAATGACTACATTATCTGTTCTGTCCAGCTCGTCTCTGTCTGATAAGGATAGAGAACCTGGACCCTTATAGATGAAAGATTTCACTGTATTGATGAAGCAAAAATGTATGACTTTCGGTGGTTTATCAAGCTATAACCAGAAACATTTTTGGATTGACTCTAAATGCGATCAATCTTAACTTTTACGCAAACATGAGT
This sequence comes from Molanna angustata, assembly GCA_963576475.1. Classification (NCBI taxonomy): domain Eukaryota; kingdom Metazoa; phylum Arthropoda; class Insecta; order Trichoptera; family Molannidae; genus Molanna; species Molanna angustata. Next base: position 6,531,217 of record OY754965.1, read on the forward strand.
TATAAAAAGGATTTTTTTAGAAACTACAAAGAAATTTGTTACTATACATTAAAATGGAAGTATTTCTTTTTTCAAAGGATAATTGTAAGGATATTGTATCCATTAGACGTTAATAGCCTTCTGTTATCCTCTAAACACGCACCTTTGGAATATAATATAGGTTTTCACATCATTACCTTTGATATGCCTTTTTCATACACAATGTACGAAAGCATTATTTTTTTTCTATTGTAGGTATACATTATACATTATATACTTGTTAATATAAATTACCTTTATTACATCTTGTCGTATCCTTAACGGAGTAGACTAAGAAAACTGAAGACACAATCAAATTCTATTTCAATTTTTTAGTGTAAGGTTTAATTTTTTATGTTTATTTCTTCGTATTTTTTATAACAAGAGTGGTGATTTTTTTTACATAAAGATCAAAAATGAGAATTTTCTGCCTCTTAGAAGGATAATCATTTGTACATTTAGGATCACTTGTTGCATATAAAACATGAGATAGTATGTATGTATAGTTGAAGAATAGGTATGTATGATTTTTTTTTTTTTTAAATAAAAAATGAATATGTCCTTGTCAAACAAGTACATATACATCTTCCTACGTTCCCTAAAATAAGCAAATAAATTCTTGTGCTTAGGCCCTTAATTCTTGTGGACCTAAAACGGCCCTTTCACAGAACGCTAAGTGAACGACAAGAAAAAAATGCAAAGCACGAAAAGAAGCTCACGGAGCCCTCTAGATTAGCAATCTTGGCACCATAGTGCAAAAGAACAATCGACGAATGTGAATGGAAGATTCACACTCGTGGACTTCAGATCTTTTAAATGAGAAATATCAGGGGTATTTTTTTTTTAATAAAAAATGAATATGTCCTTGTCAAACAAGTACATATACATCTTCCTACGTTCCCTAAAATAAGCAAATAAATTCTTGTGCTTAGGTGAACGAAATCGGTCGAGGCAGGATTCGAACTCGCGACCACTGGATTACTAGCCCAGCGCGCTAACCGCTCTGCCACCGACCCACCCAATATGTCATTGGTACGTAAAAATCTTTGGAATCAATGCATTATGTAAGATTCTTCTAATAGACTTAATATGACAACACGTCGTTCTAAACAATACATGTTATGAGATGGAAAAATAGCCACGTGGTGAAGAAGTGCCTTTCCATGGTTGCTAGGATGAAGAGTAAGTACGGAAAGACTCCAAACCAACTGGCTGAAAAATTCCCAGAGGAACATAAAGGCAAAGCAGGATACGTAGATACCAGCGATATAATTGATTAAACAAGTTGATTCAGAGTATCGAGATAAGGCGACGATAAGGAGACCCTTCTGCGAAGGGGCCGAAGAGTGCGAAATTGATGCTATCCACGCAAACACGGAAATGTCTGACGGAGACAGTCTATTTAACAAATAATCTATATAGTAAATTATTGTTTCACCACGTTTTGAAATAATACAAAGCAATAACAACAAAACGGGCTGCGGTTTTTATTGCGTAATATTGTTTTCTCATTATTTGATTTCACTACAGAATGTAACCGCGGTTTTGTTGGTTATTAGTATGGATAAGTATTATGAAATCAGAAATGTGACAGATAAAAGAACATTGTTTTGTTTACATAACTGTTTGACAAAAATAAACGAACCTTATAAGACGAACCTACTGTTTAAACAAATCCAGTAAAATTCTTTTTTATTTTTATTTTATTTTTAATTAACACAAACAACATTAGATAGTTTGATTACATGGATTAATAATATATTTTGATACATCAATTATCTAAATCTAATGTCAATTAAATGTGTCAGATACATTTTTGTTTGTGTGTGTAGTGCAAGTAGTAAGGTATTTTAATTATTTATTTATTTAATTATTATTCCGCTTATGTAAGAGAGAGAGGGTGTGTATACGTATGTGTGCGTGTGAGGGTGTGTGTGTGAGGGTGTGTGAGGGTGTGTGTGTGTGTGTGTGTGTGAGAGGGTGTGTGTGTGTGTGTCTGTGTGTGTGTGTGTGTGTGTGTGTGTTTGTGTAAAAGAGAGTATGTGGACTTAAGAGTGATGGGCCATGGTTTGCTATCGTTTTCTAAATTATCTATTTGTGATATTTTCCGTCGATATTCCTTTGGGGAGTCGTAAAAAATGTCCAAGCGTTATATTAAGAATTTTTGCGACATATCAATATATATTTATTTGATGAAAATTAAATTATGGTTGAATTTAAAAGCGGCTTAGTCTAAAATACTTAACATACCATAATGTATGCGTATCTTATTTTTTTATTTGGAAATTTACTTATGTAAGACATTGTATGAAAAACAATTCAATTATTATTTTTCCTATTTGAAAAATTAGTGTTCCTTTAGTCCAATCAAAGACATTTCCACATGAGTCCCATAACCTACAAAAAAATAAGATGAATGATTTATTTGTATAAAAAAAATAATGAAAGATATAACACATATAATTTATTATCACTGTATGTACAAAAAAATAAAAAAAATATAGTCAATGAATTTGACGAAGTAAGAGAAGCGCCCTTGCACTGCGACCATTTATATGTATATTATTTTTGGTCCTCTTCGTCTCTTTGTTTCAAATTAAGTTGTTCTAGTGAATATAAAAATGTATACAAATTTAAAAATATATTTCATCAAAAATTTTTTTTTTTTTAATTGAATAATCTCAATTCGCGTAGGTAATACATTAAAAAAAACAACGAGAGCGTGTGATGGAATTTGTTGGATTGAAAAAAACTTTCAGATGAGTTATTCCAACCCGATTTTTTATTTTTAATATTTTGCACCATAGCGGTCCATCCAGACTCCATAGGGATATATTTTACAAAACCAACATGCGTATATAGTATAAATATAGGCAGGATAACTCAGTATAGTTTTATATTATTTGTTCAACAGCATCAGCGGGAAAGTATTTTGTAAAATTTGATGCAATTAAAAGATATTTAAATTGAAAAAAAATGATTGTCTTAATCAATCCGTGTACAGAATACCATTCGCGGATATTATTTGAGGACCGACTTAGAATAATTGTACTTCGTTCTTTTCCTGTTATAACAATTTGGCCCCACGAGTTAGCAAATTTGGCGCCCAACGTGGGACCAAAATGTTATAAAAAATGTGAAAAGGAGTGCAAAAAACGTTGTGAAAAGGAGTGTTAAAAAATGCCAAATTATTATAAACAATTTCGATATTAATTATTAACATAGAGCCATTTTAGATATGATGCATGTGTCGTGCTACATCAGGTAACGCGTACACGCACACCATATTGTGGGTTATAACGTGATGTTATGTTTGTTTGTAAAGTTAAAAGAAATAAGGGATAGCTTAACTTTAAAGAGCTTATGTCCCGTCCTATTTACAAAATGACAAAAAAATGTAAAACCTCCATTATGGAGCAAGGTGTGCTGGTGTGCATTACCTGATAAAAGGATGCGCGATCTCCACACACCAGTTTCGTCTCACTTAAAAAGTCATCATTCAGAATGGATGGTGAACCTCGTTGCAATTTTTAAAACATAAGATGTATGAAAGGGTTGAAAAGAAATGAATCATATAAAAATTGGTTAAACTTTGTAAATTTGTAAAATCAAATTGTGATAAGGAATAATTTAAAAACGAAGAATTTGACTTGAAATATATTTAGTTTACTTGAAATATATTTTCAGTACCATAGAATTACAATTTTATTGTAATATGGTCAGTACTTACCTAAAACATATATGAAACTTTTATTACATACTCTGATAGTCTGTCGGATCGGTACTTTTACATTAAGACAATCATTTAATGTATGTTCTTTTACTATTTTCAATACCTACATATAAGCTTAGCTACCAAGTTGTAATGGGGAATATTACAGATAAATTGAAGGGCTACCTTCTCCGTTTTCTTACATAGAATTTTATGTTTTGGATAAGGTTTTATTAGCTATTCTACATGTTGTATAGAAGATACACGTTATGGTCGTACCAAACGAGCGGTTACATTGCTCCGTAAACCACCTCACGTGTACTCTCAGACAAAATGAAAAATCAAAGCAAACAAATTATTTATGGAACAAATGAACGAGATGGAACAATGTTTTACGACAAATAATGTTTTGAATGGCGGGATAAAGATAACATTACTATGACAAACGGGACTGCTAAAGCACTTAAGGTCAAGACTCATCTATTATAATTAAAATGTATGTAATATGTTAAATGTAGATATGTTATTTGCTCCTGTCCCAAGCACAAGTTTTTAACTTTTTTGGGACAGTACCTATTGAAAAAAAAATTGTATTAATTTAAATATTTGTACTATGTGTATGTTCATATTATGATACTCAATAAAAAAAAAAAAAAAAAAAATCTCTTGTAAAACAAAAACCCTCATTTACAAAACTCTTCTTACACCGGTCATGACATATGCATCAGAATGCTGGACATTGACTAAGAAGGACGAAAATGGATTTTTCGTGTTTGAAAGGAAAATACTACGCAAAATATTTGGCCCTATCTGTGAAGGAGGATCTTGGAGGATCCGGTTTAACCATGAGCTAGAAATAATGTATGGCGAACCAAACGTTGTATTGGAAAGTATTGGACACCCGTCCTGAAGTAAGAAGAAGCAGAGGGAGACCTAGGATGAGATGGCTGGACGACATCGAAGGAGATATAATAGCGATCGGACAGACAAATAAAATTGGAGGAGAATTGCTGTCGACAGGGCGGGATGGAGGCAGTTTCTTGAGGAGGCCAAGGCTCACACCGTGCTGCAGCGGCATTTCTGATGACTATGACAAACGAAACATCAAACTTCAATAATCATCTATGTCTCAAACAACAACGAGATGATCGTTGATTTCAGATTTTGAAAAGATTGTTATTTTCATTAGTTTTAAAGTTATGAAACTAACGAATCTCAAATATCTTCGTGCCATATCAGGTCCCTCGATCGTTGCTGAGAATCTCTATCCGACGACTTCCGGAACAATTCACCGACGTCTCTGATTCCGGTCCACTTACGAATGTTGCGGAGCCATGACGTCTGACGTCTTCCAATTCTGTGGCGTCCCTCTATTGCAGCCCTTCATAATCAGTTGGAGCAGCCTGTACATTTTGCCTCGCAGAATGTGACCCAAAATTGATACCTTTCGTCGCTTAATCTTGTCTACCAGCTCGCGCTCGATATTTTTTATCTTGAATACCTCCACATTTTATCGACCCAGGATTTTTTTAGCATTCGGCGATGCAGCCATATTTCAAAGGCCTTCAGACGGTTTAGCATATTGAGTTTTGACCTTTATGGTTCATACTCCACATAGAAGCATGGACCATAATTGTATAAATATCGACTGATATCTTTGTAGGTGTTAAAGGATTTTTTTGTTACTTTCTTTTAATTCTAAATGTATACCTTTTTTTGGTTTTAGATTGCTTGGTTCACATTTTTTGTGTTGAATTTTTTATTTTGTTATGAACATGTTTTTTCTTTTTTACTAAGTTTCTTTTCTGTGATTTCGTTTTAAATATTTGTATTTTTACTATGCTAGAAAATTTGTCGAACTTATCCACGTGGTCTATCCCGGGTTAAACAAACAGACGAAGAGTTAGTACTGCTACACAAACATACAGTTAGTGCTGCTACACAGACGAACAGTTCATGCTGCTACACAAACAAATAGTTGGTGCTGCTACACAAACAAACAGTTGGTGTTGCTACAAAAACAGTTGGTGCTTCTACACAGACAAACAGTTGGTGCTGCTACACAGACAAATAGTTGGTGCTGCTACACAGTAAAACAGTTGGTGCTGCTACACCGACAAACAGTTCATGTTGCTAAACAGCAAAAAGGCACAAAAACTTACCTCAAGACGTAGAATATATACCTATGTATGTTTATGGTGATTTTGAACGAAGGAGGCCAAATCTCTCCGTGTATTCCTACCTCTATTGGGCGTCAGCCTTACAAACGCAACTATATAATCGAAGCGTTATATAGACGCAGCGTTTTGACCGCGTACGTGTTGGACAACCTTAAAAGTACCTACATTTTATCCCCCTTATAGCCATTTCAACAATGTTTTTTTTGTGCGGATATTATTTGTTGGCTTGTATTGTATCTAGTCGGCCGTAACGCGTAAATATGGTCGGAGAGCGATAGACATTTCGTTGAAATATCGGTCTGCGTTGCAATTTCGCAATTGAAAATGTACAATTTGCCGATGAAGGTAAACGTCCGGCAAATATACTCAACGTGAGATTTTATGTTTTAATTTATACACCGTGGACCCAGCGCGAAGCGAGATACAGGATTATTTTTTAATAATCGAGTAAAACCCGTGAGAATTTATGCTCTCCGCGTGTTTTATCTCCAAAAGAAATATGTGCTTGAACGTTTCCCTTGTTCGCGAAAAATAAATAAAGAATATTTAATACGTTACAGAAAAAATTAACAGTTTATTCATATACCTACTTTGACACAATTGATACATAAAATACAATAACTTTAAACTATGTTTATTTTAATTTATTTTTTGTTGTAATGTGATTGTTTAAAGATCATAGTGTATTTCATAGTGTATTTTTTTATATTTTATGGTTGTATTTGTTCCATAAATAAATAAATAAAATATTGTATAAAATCATAATCAATATTATCTATTACATTCTAAGAGATCTTTTATTTATTTATTCTTGTTGACAAATTCACAGAATATAAATTTCAATTTTATACATTATTATTTAAATATAAATATATTCCAATTAAGAATTTGTTCGTGAAATATTACATAGGTACAATATAATATATCAAGCTTGGTAAGAACAACAAAATAATATGAGCAACATATCAAAGCAAAAAGGGGGTACAAAATAACAAACAAAAATAACATGAGACAATGGCTAAAAAAGAAAAAGAAGAACAACAAAATCGTTGATTAAACATTACAAACATAAAAAGAAAAAAAAACATTAGTAAATCAAAGTAGAAAAAACAAAAGCAAAATGAACCAGATTAAGTATTACATCGAAAGTTAAGCATTACATAAAGTTGGGATGAAGGAATGGATATGAGGATTTAGATGAACTTATTTGTACGCGGCCACAAGAATACACACACACGCTCGCACACACACACACACACACACACACACACACACACACACACACACACACACACACACACACACACACACGTAGAGAAAAAAGTCACAATTCAGAAAGATCAAAAATGTTAGTTTTAAGTGATATCATGACCAGAGCTGAGGATTTCCTTAATTTTAATAATATACGGTTTAGATTTTGTTTGAAACACATCAATATTGTTTTCTTACGCCCTCATGCATCCTTTATTACATATATCCCCACATCATCCTCTTTCACACGCTTACACACCCTCACAAATACACTTGCATCTAAACACTTAAACATTAAAATCTAAAAATTTCAAAAAAAAATTCTCAGATATCTTAACTTTCGTGCGCACAGAGACCACATTAGTTACTCTGATTCCTTAAAGCATTACAAAATTACATCACTCGAGAGCCGCAGAACTATAGCAGATGTTATATTTTTATTCAAAATTGCAAACTCAACGGTTGACTGCCCTAACCCCCTAGACATCATGCCATTTAAGCTAAGCGTTATATCGCTAAGCGATAGTAAATGAATGGAATTGGTGGCTGTGACGTCACGTGACAGCCACCAATTTCATACATTTACTATCGCTTAGCGATATAACGCTTAGCTTTAATGGCATGTTGTCTAGGGGGGCAGATCTGCTAGAACGCTTGACTCTGAGAGTGCCAACAAGACCGACTAGACTGACTGACCTACTTTACCTCCCCATTTGTAACACTAATGCCAGACAGAATCCTTTCATATACCGCACTTCCCATTTTTATAACTCCAACATTAGTGATGCAGACCTTTTTAACTCCCCATTGATTATGGTAAAGAATAGATTATTAAGTACTCTAATATAATCCTAGATACTCATGCTGATAAGTTGGGTTCATCACATAAAGGTTCACACACATCCTCATACACTCCCACACACACCCACACATACACATACTCACACACACACACACACTCCCCACTCAAATGTCACATATCTGATTATTACTGTTTTCTTTTTTTCTCCTACACTACATAAATATATAAATGGTAATAATGTAAACATGTAAGTGATGCTGGGCATGCTTATTTTATATTTAATTTTGTATCACCTGTATATTTTGTCCAGTTATTGTTTGTATAATTTGTATGAAATAAAATAAAATAAAAATAAAATAAAATAATTTATGTAGTTAAAATTTATTGCATAGTTATTCAAATTATACCTCAAAACAGGCTCTCAGGCCTAGTGAAAAGGAAGGGCTCCGTCTATAGTAGCAAGAAGTCCCGATTACTTCGTCCGCCCTTAGAAGAGTCTTCCCCCGGGCCACAACGCGGAGTGGCGTACGTGGAAGTCACTAAACAGACTAAGGACGGGCGTTGGGAGAACGTTGGATAACCTGTCTACATGGGGCTTCCTGCAACAGGGAATACCAACGACATGTGACTGTGGAGAGCAGCAGACCACCACACATCTGTGCAGCTGCCCCTCAAGTCCAGTAAACTGCACCATGCACGATATTATTGTGGGCAATGATTGTGCTATTGACGTTGTTAGGCACTGGCAGAAGATTATTTAAATACGTTGCTGACACGATAGAAGAAGAAGAGGTAATAAATTTCACTGTACCTACCTTATTATATGTTATATTGTTTAAAATTGTTTTGTTTTATAGAAATAAAAAATGTATATAAAAAATGACATTTTAAATGGATAATTTACTCTTGTCAAATAATAAGAAAAATTTACTAATATTATTTTATATTTTCCGATTATCAATTCTTGGTGGAATTGCATTATCAAATATATTATATTACGTAAAATAACTGAAAAAAAAACTCAATTTTTGATTTTTTTACCACTTATAAACATACTTGACCAATGATGCATTTCGCTCAAAGAGCATCAACAGTATGGTGACCATTCTGGATGTTCTTTGAGCAAAAGACGTCAATGATCAACTATAATATCATCTATTTAAAGTGGGAAAAAATTAAAACTGGTGTTTTTAATTTAATTTAATTAATTTAATATATTTTTTTCTAAAATTCTCTTCTATTTTCAAGTAGTTAGTTCGAATTTGGAATACTTCAAAGCACTACTATGTCGTGACGTCTAAATAACTAGCCGAGCCGTAAAAAGGGAATAGTCAGATAAAGTTGTATGTGCTGTGTAATGCAGCACAGTGCCGTCGCGTGGTGTCTGTGATCAACAGACCGGAATAAATAGAATTTGTATTCTTATCCTGCATTTCAATTATAACACGGAACAATCGCACGCCAATGCCGCTACACTAAGTATTGCACTAATGAAATGGAGGGGTCATTTACACACGTTCTCAAACTTTCTTAAAACGATTTTATATATAAAATTTCGATTTGTTTTAACTACGAATGAGTGATTTAATCTATGTTGTGTGAAATTACTTATAGTTTCAAGAGAGTGAATTGTAATTTATATAAAAATGTTCACCAAATTTAACTCTGAAAATTAATATTATCAATAATATTTATTATGACATTATGTAACGCAGTACAAACCCCTTATGTAACGCGTAACATCAGGGAATGGACGGGCTTCAAAATTGTGGAGCAGATATTCCAGGACAGAGAGGGGTTCGCCAGAGTGGACGCCAACGTCGGGGGTTCCTGACAGGGCACCAGAAGAAGAAGAAGAAACTTAACCTAACTTATTCCAGGAAAATATTGACTTTTTTGGATTGCTAAGAAACATAGGTAACCTTTTCGCCGTGGAATGGGGCGGTTTTCAGATATACCGACCAAGCAAAAAGACGCAAATTTGCGATCTGCACACCCACGACGAGTTCATGATATTTTATGATAACTATATCTTACCTAAGAGATAATCTTAATTGAATCAATGGATAATTGATAAAATAGTTCAACTTTTTACGAAATTAAAAGAAGTTTTTTAACATTTCTGAAATAAACCAATATGCATCTATTTTTCATTATATAATTGGGCAATATATCCAAAATTACAAGTGATATGTAAATCATGAATCAAAACTGCAATGATTAATATTTTTTTATTTATTTAAACATATATAGAAATATAGGTATGCAATATAACATGTTTTCCAACTGTCGATTTGTTCAGGAGAACTTTGTTCTCTTAACATATCGACAATGTATCAAGCCAGAATACGCGAGAATTGTATGGAGAGGTCTACTTTTTTCACGGCTTTTCCAACTTTGAAGTCAAAAAACACCAACTTAGAGGCTTCGCAGCATATATGTTCCATACACGGATTTACTCAGAATTCGGAGTAGAACATTTCGTGTGTCTGTGTGTCTGTGTGTGTGTGTGTCTGTGTGTGTGTCCGTCCCCCCCTTATAACTTTTGATCCGCTCAATTTACAGAGCCCAAAATTTCAGAATATATAAACAGTTATAGGCCTACAAAACTTTTATACTCAGAATTTTGAATTTTTGTTTCAGTCAGGGGTTATCAACTTTTGAATTTTTACTTTATTTTTCCATATATCTCAAAAACCATAAAAGCTAGAACGCTGAGAATTTGTACAAATATAGACAAATACAAAATCTCAAATTAATTTTTTCAAAAAAATTCCAGGGTTTCTCAAACATTTTTTATTAAGAAAAATATTTTTTTTTATGATAAATTTATGAGTTTAACTGCCTATATTTCCGAATTTTTCAAAAATATCGAAAAAAGCCGAAACACCCCAACTAGACAATTTAATTTTCTATGAAAAATATAAAAATTGTATTAGCACATCTCAAACTTTTTTTAATAATTTTTATAAAAATTGAATTTAGTGACGACATTGCTTCATACAATTTGTATGTCAGTCGCCTATACACAATATGTAAGAAATTTTAATAGTTTGATAGGTACTTAATCTCCAAACATACATACAGAACCATCATGCTGTTTTCATATTCCGGGTAGGAAAACAGGACTGATCTCCATACTGTCCTATCTTGACATACATACCAACATGTGTTAAAATTTTCAATAATTTGGATTTATGGGTTAATAGTTTGATTCTTATTCTTTTTTTAAATATTAGGCAACCCACCCTTATAAGAGTGATTTGTGCCAAATGGAAGAAAAGATAAAAAATAAGTTATTGAATGTTACGATTTACAGATTAATACAATTGATAAGGATAAATTTGGATATTGCGGAATAAATAGCAAGAGAGTTTAGTGATAAGAGATGCGACATGTTGACTGGTAGAGGGACTTTTAAGTTGGGATAGATGTCATATTCGTAGTGCATCGGGCATTCAAAGAACACATGATCGAGTGTTTCCAATTCTGCCCCGCATGCACAAGAAGGGTTTTCTTTTATATTTATTTTATAAAGGTGAGAGGCAATTGAGCAATGACCCAATCTCATTCTCGAGATATTAGAGATCTCTCTTTTGGACATTTTTTTTTTATGAAACCATGGAAAAGATGGAATGTTTAATTGGATATTATAGTAGTATGTTCCTTTGGTTTCAGAAGTTATTTTCCACAGGTCTTGCCATTTATTTTTGGCAATGTTACAATGAGAACGAATTGTGTCTTGGATGGAAAGGGAATTGTTAAAATAAGAGGCATCAGAACTGGAGGCTTGTTTTGCTAATTTATCCGCGATCTCGTTCCCATTTATACCTACGTGGGAAGGGATCCATGCTAGTATAATTTCATAGTCTTTTTCTATAAGACTACACATGAGATATCTGATAGAGCAAAGTAGTTCGTTGTCTGGAAATTTAGAGAGATCGTTGGATAAGGATTTGAGGGAACTTAAGCAATCAGAAAGGATCAGAATTTTTGAATGGGGAAGGGAGTCTAGAAGTTTTAATGCTTCTCTTATCGCCAAACACTCCGCTGAATAGACAGATGACCCAGGGGGAAGCTTAAAGAGAAGTTCAGTATTTAAGGAAGGAATGTACACTGCGGAGCCACATGGTCCATTTGGATACATTTTTGACCCATCAGTATAAATTTTAAGATGTGACGGCCATTTAGAATTTACTATGTTATTGAAGATTTTGTTAATGGTGTGGGGGGGTAATTGAGTCGATTTGTTGATGCCAATATTTTCAATTATATTGGGAATAATGAAATTAACCTTAAAGGGAGTTTGGTAGTATGGCAGGCAAGAATAGTTAGGAGAATCGGTTATTCTATCACGGAGCTTTAAATATGCTAAGCATAAGTGAGGATATGGTTTTTTGGCCCAGAATCTAGTGGATTGACATAGAGATAGCAAGGATGATAGTTTACGCATGATGGGGTGTGTATTAATATTTATCCGCTTTGTGAGAAATTTGACTGCCAATAATTCTCTACGAAGATTAAGAGGCATGTCTAGTGCCTCCACTTGAAGAGCATTAATGGGTGTTGAACGCATAGCGCCGAGAACCAGTCTCAGGCCCTTTGATTGAATTCTTTCAAGTTTAAGTTGAAGAAATGAAGGGATCGGGTCCCAAAGAAAGCTACCAAAATCAAGGACACCACGAACCAGAGAATTGTAAAGGATTTTCATGCATGATGGGTGAGAACCCCACCACACTCGGGAAACGGCTCGAAGAGGGTTTAAATTTCTTTCGCATTTGGCAATAGCATGCTCAATGTGAGGTTTCCATGACATTTTTCTGTCTAAAATTAAGCCCAGAAATTTAACTTGATTTAACACAGGAATTTGAATATTGTCAATAATTATGTTTACTGTGGGAGTTTTGTGTTTACGAGTAAAAATTACAACCTTACTTTTTTGAGGGGAAACCTGGAGACCATTTTTAAGAGCCCATTTGTTTATTATTTTGATAGCCATAGTTAAATCCTTTACGGATATATCAATAAATTTATTTGAAACATATATGCTAATATCGTCAGCATAATTAACAAAGGAAACCTTATCAGGGAGTTTCGATTCGAGATCTGAACAGTAGACATTAAATAAAATAGGACTTAATACGGAGCCCTGAGGTAATCCTTTCCATATGGTTCTTGATATATTTATATTATTTCTATTGATATTAATAGTGCGTTCGGAAAATATGTTATGAATGAGACGACACAGTTGATCCGGAATACCTATTGTAGATAATTTATTTTTCAGTACAGGAAGCTGAACGTTATCATATGCGCCAGATATATCTAAAAAGGCTGCTGCAGTAGATTCTTGTTTAGAGAAAGCAGTCCGAATGTCAGTTGTTAAAATACTCAGGTTATCAAGACAAGATTTTGATTTTCGGAAACCAAATTGTGAAGTCGAAAGAAGGTTATTATGTTCTATATACCAATCTAATCGTTTTTTCAACATACGCTCTAATAATTTTAAGAAACAAGATGAAAGTGCAATAGGTCTATAGGAAGAACCAAGTTTTGCATCTTTACCCGGTTTCAAAATTGGAATAACTATCTGGGTCTTCCATTCCGAAGGTACGAATCCTATTTGTAAAATTAGGTTGTACATATCTAAAAGGTATGACAGAAGATTAGCAGGAAATTTTTGAAAAAATATATTTGAAATACCATCCACTCCTGGGGCCGTATTACATAATGACTGAATTTGAATTAATAATTCTTCTATTTTAAATGGAGAGGTTAGCCAGGAGGCGGGCTGTGAATTATGAGAAGAGTTGCATACCTCTTCAAAGCTTGGAACGTAGGCAGGGGCCAAATTATCGGTAAATGACATTATCCAGTCATCCTGGGAGTTAGTATATGTAGGAGAATATGATGCACGAAATCTATGAATTTTATTCCAGATTTGAGAAGAAGAAGATTCTGGAGAAAGGGAATTACAGAAGTCATACCAGCCTTGACGTTTTTTTTTTCTTAAAGTTTTCTTAGTTAATGCTTGAATATTTTTTGCATTAAGAAAATTGGACAGTGACATATTTTTCCTGTATTTTTTCATGGCTTTTTTTCTCTCTAGAATGAGTCCTGAGCATTCGTCGTCCCACCATGGCGGGAGAGTTTTAGATTTTTTCGATTTTTTTGTTTTTGGAATGCAAGACTCGGCAGCTGATTTAATAACTGATAATAGTTTAGAGAAAATTGTATTTAAATCCGCTGGAAACATAAGAGGTGGAAGAGTGCTAACGGATTCTTCTAAGATTTTATGGAAGTTATACCAATCTGCTAAATTCAATTTGAATTTACTGACTTTTGTATATGTTGTTGAAAACGATGGACTAGGAGAATAGTTTAGAATTATTGGGAAATGGTCACTAGAAAAGGTGTCATCCATGACGGTCCAGGAAGTGGAGGTAGCAAGATTGGTAGAACACAAGGAAAGGTCAACTGCACTTTGATTTTGTGATGGTGAAGTAAATCTAGTTGGTGAACCATTGTTCAAGATACACATATTATTATCATCGCAAAACGTCAAAATTGAGTCGCCTGAACTGTCTTGAGAAACACATCCCCAGGAAGGCGAGTGGGCATTAAAGTCACCTAATATAAATATTTGAGAGGAACATAATGATATCAATAAATTCCAGTAGTTAGGATCAAAAAAAGTGTTAGGTGGACAGTAAGTTGAGATGTAACTTATATTATTTATGTTAGCAGCAACTATTTGGATATTAGAATGTGAGGGGATATTTATTACATTATATGGCAATGAAGATTTAAATATTAACGCAGCTCCTCCATGAGCATCATATCGATCGTCTCGTAGAATCGTGTAACCGGGGATAAAAAAATCGGATCCTGGTTTAAGCCAGGTCTCTGATACCGCAGCAATATTAATATTGTATGTTTTTAAAATATAGCAAAAGTCTATTTTATTCGAAACTAGACTTCTGCTGTTCCATTGTAATATGCAGATTGAGTTATTATTCTTTGTTTTTGGATGTGGAGCCATTATATTGCACTAGATCGTTGAGGAATGGAAGAGAGTTGGCAGCGTAGGACGGTAAGTTATCGATGTCAGAAAATAAAGAAATTAGGATTTGGGCTATCATGGGGATGATTGACGTCAGGTCGTTGGATTTGTTGAAAGGTTCTGGGTTGCAACGCATGGCGCAGCCGTCACTAGGCATTGTAGCTTGGCCATTTGTGTATGAAAGAAGATTTTCATGACTGGCTTTGTCAAAATGTGGAGAAACTTTAGGTCTTTGTTCTTTCGGAATGTTTTTAAGAGTCATTTTAAAGGATTGATTACGTGAAGGAATGGAAACAGGCGTGGAGGAAGAAGCCGATGTAGCTTCTGTGTAACTCATTTTACTTGTTGGGTATAATTTTGACGCTTCTACGTAAGAAATGTTTTCGGAGGCCATTGAGTGTTTAATGTTTTTTTGTCTCGAAAATTCGGGACAAAAGAGACTAGAAGCAGGATGAGCACCGGAACAATCAATACAAACAGGTTTTGTTGATGCACAGGTTTCCCCCAAATGGGATTCCCCACATTTGAAGCATCGAGGCTGAGAACGGCATTGGGATTTAGTGTGACCGTAACGGCAACATCGGAAACAAAGAACTGTTGGGAATGTATATAGCTCAACTGGCAAAGAGTTATAGTAGAGGTAGACGTTCTTCGGAAGAGTCTGACCTTCAAAGGTCAAAACAACCGTTTGAGAGGGTTTCCATTCGATAGATCCAGACGAGGAATCTTTATAATTCAAACGTCTGGCTTTGATTATTTTTCCAAATTGGGATGGCACAGACACATTTTCTATAATGTCATCATTTGATAGTTCGGTGGAGATGCCTCTTACTAAGCCCATTTTTGTAAGTTTAAAAGATGGAATATATGCTTTAAGGTTATTAGAGGTAAGAATTGAAGAATCTACAAAGGAATTAGCAGCATTGGGGTTTGTGAAGGAGACGGAAATCTTGTTTCTTCCCTCGGCTTTGACACCGCCGGGAGAGACATTAACAATTTTGTTTTTGTAGAGGATTTGGCCGAATTTCATAGGGTGCAGAGAAGCATCATTGTCCACATTCTGGACATAAACCAAAAAGGGAGGGAGAGAGTTACTGCTGTACTTCAGATTTAAGGGACTAGCGTGAGAAGCTTCAGATACATCAGGATACTTGGAAGTAGGGGAAGAAGGAGAAGGAAAATCGTTTCCCTCGCGTCTTCTTTTATTAGGTTTTGCGGCAGAGGAATTCGGTTGGATTGTTATGTCGTCAGGAGGGTCAGGAGGTTTATGGATTTCTTCCATTATGACAAGATCGAAACAAAAATAAAAATTTCACTAACAAAAAGAATAACAAAGTTAAATAAGATAGGAATGCACCTATATATGTATATAAATAAACGAAAATTCGTTACCACGAACGGAATAAATAAATCAAAATAAAAATCAAAAGATAAATAAGTAATATAGGTATAGAATAACTGAAAAAGAATAAATTTTACATAGAAATGAGAAAGAAAAACATCAAACAACAATACGATTATAAAGAAAAAATCACTTCCCTTGAGCGATTCCAACACCAGAAAATCACGGAACAATAATATCACTTAACGGCGAGTGTGGCGGCGAGTGAGCATACTAACACAACCTCCCTTCGCGGTGGCAGCGATACAACCGATTCTTATTCTTCAACTATACATACTATCGCTATCGACAGTTGGATCTCATGTGTTACATGCAACTAGTCATAATTAAGTCCTTTCCCAATTAAACTAACTCAGCAATGTGGTTGGAAAAAAAACATTATATGTACAAAAATATGCTTGTCATTAAATTTGTTTCGTTAGCTTTAGATCCAGTTAATCAATGCCATTCTTCTCATTAGTGAAGTACATACTATACCTACCTAACTTTTTTTCATCTGCATCGTCTACTTCTTACATTTTATTCTGGATTGACAATCACTGTTTAATTACTTTGAAACATTTCATTGTTTTAAACTACATAATATATATTTATAGCAGGAAACAAATGGTGATTATAATGCGAAGTTATTTACACGTTACGATTCATAATTACCGACGTAATAATTTGATCATAATGCTTCTATATTAAGTTTAGATTCAATAAAATTAACTTTTCCTAACATGCATTGTGCGAAAAGAAGTTTGGTGCCAAAAGACAGTTCTATTTCTACTTCTGGTGAGCATAATAATAATAATAGTAATATATTTATTTAACATAAGAAAGAAAACTAACAGAAACAATACACCACAGAGACCACTCAGTATTTATATAAAAACAAACAAAAAAATATACAAAACAAAAAACATGATACACAAAAATAATAATAAAAAAAACCATGGGTGCTCCCTGATTGGCATCATTCCATCACTTTACGTATGTCTATCTAACTAGGAATAATTCCTGTTATAAGACAGACAATAATGGTAATATCTAATAATTTATTATAATATTATTTTTAGTTTTTATTTGTTAATAAAATCATTATTTAGTCGGCCAGTGCTATAAAAAAAACACAGATACCTTGAATATGCGTGTTTCTTAAAACTTTTTCAGATTTGAATTAGTCCATAATATTTCCATTCGTTTCATCCTCTCCAAGATATGATAATCTTTGCTTTAAATCATCAATGCTCGGAATATGAGTTTGTTATGTAGGCGTGGCATAGCTTTAGACGGTATTTGGCCTTCATAAATAAAGACAATGCACATTACATCTACATACCACTGTGGGTATAGTGATGAGAAATATAAGCGTGGTCTTGACCGTACACAATATAAGTAATGAAAGTTAACAATTTTATTCAATCCATAGGCAATATTCACGGTCTTTTTTAACGATGTTTGAAACTGTCACCTCATAGTAGAACTCCACAATCGCATATAATAGAATCGCTCAATTCCGAGCACTATAAGAATGGAATAGAATGGTTTGCAAACAAAACTAAATAGAGAAAAAAAAATATTTATCATAGTTATTCTATATTCACAGTCCATTAAAAATAT
Organism: Molanna angustata; assembly: GCA_963576475.1. NCBI lineage: Eukaryota > Metazoa > Arthropoda > Insecta > Trichoptera > Molannidae > Molanna > Molanna angustata. The sequence continues at coordinate 6,549,250 of OY754965.1, forward strand.
GAAGTCTAGTGTGAGCATATTTCGATAAGACAAAAAACGTGATATCCTTTGTAGAAAAAAAGGTATAACTTCTTTATGTTTACTTATTCGTAGAAGAGGATTCTCTTACAAGAGACCAATTTGGATTTAGAAGAGGCATGGGAACTAGGGAGGCCATACTGTCGTTACGTGTGTTATTAGAGAAACGAATAAAGAGAAATCAAAACACATATATTGCATTTGTGGATTTAGAAAAAGCATTTGATAAGGTAGAATGGACAAAGCTCTTTAATGTTACAATAAATTTAGGAGTGAAATACAGAGATAGGAGAATTATATTTGAGTTGTATAAGAATGAAGCTGCTATAATTGCATGTGGAAATGACCAAAAAGAAGCCAAAATAAGACAAGGGGTCAGACAGGGATGCTCTCTATCTCCAGTGCTTTTCAATGGGTATGTTCAGTGTGCAATAGATGTAATCAGAGATAAAATGAGTCATAGAGAAGGGTTTGAAAATACACGGGAAGAAGATTGACATGATTAGATTTGCTGACGACATCGCACTGGTTGCTGCAAGTGAAGAGGAACTCACAGAAGCTTTGATAGTCATGGAGAATGTCTTGAACAAGGATTTTAATATGAAAATTAATAAAAATAAGACTAAAGTGATGACTGTAGGCCATGAGGAGCAGCAAATTAATGTGGTAATGTTCGGAGAAACATTGAAAAACACAAAAGAGTTCGTGTACCTCGGAAGTAGGATCTCTTGGGATGGGAGAACAAGGAAAGTAGTTGAAAGCCGAATACATCAGGCAAGGCTGGCTTTCAGCAAGAAGTCGAAGATCCTTGAGTCAAACAACCTAGACTTGAAGCTCCGTAAGAGACTCACAAAAACATATGTGTGGAGCATACTGTTGTATGGCTGTGAGACATGGTGTCTTACCGAAAGAGACAGAAGTAGACTTGAGGCTTTCGAGATGTGGTGTTACAGAAGAATACTGGGAATTTCCTGGAGGGACCACATCACGAATGCCGAGGTTCTCAACAAAGTTGAAGAAGGCAGACACCTACTCAATACCATCTCCGAGAGACGTGCTCGCTGGATTGGGCACATCTTGCGCCACGAGGGACTCCTACATGACCTAATGGAGGGAATGGTTGAGGGGACAAACCACAGGGGGCGCCCCCGACTGGAATATTTGGCCCAGGTGTGCGAGGACATGAACTGCGCCACATATGTTGAGCTGAAAAGGGCTGCACAGGATAGAGAGAAGTGGAAAGCGAGATGTAGACTTCTTCTGCAAACCAATCCATAGGATTGAGACTTTTGATGATGATTCGTAGAAACTGCCTTTGCATTTTTCGTGGTATGAAATTATGTAATCGATAAGAATTATGATTTATATTTTATAACCGGCCTTCGTGGCTCAGTTGGTTAAGTATCTGACTGGTGATCCAAGGGTCCCGGGTTCGATTCCCGGTGGAGACACAGTTAAGTTTTTAATTGTGTTTTCAGTCTGGATCTGTGAGACGGTAAATTTCGAAGTCTCCAGAATGTGGCAACTTGTTATTGGGTGCGTGTCAAATAATCAATTGACATAGCATCTGTTAGTTGCCCGAGAAGCAATAATAATAAAATAACAGGGAAACAAATATACTCTTATAAAATATGCAACAATCGCTACCAATTACATTTTTCTACATATGATGATCAGTAAAAAAAGTTATAAATAAAAATAAGAAATAAAATAAGTAGGTTTATTGCTATAAAAAATAATTATAAATATTATGAACAATTATTGTATGTTTGCCGTGAAAGAAAGAGAAGGAAATAATTCTTATATCTGTCAATGCTGTTTGTTTTCCGAATATAGTAAAAATATTAAATAAATTGCACTTAACCTCACTTTTTATAAAAAAATATGACGGTTCATTACATCAGACCATGTTATAAAATTATAAAAAGTATTGCATGTGACTTGGACAAGGAAAAGAAAATGAATAAGTTAAGGTATTTCGAATATGTGAGTATGTTTTTGTTTATTTAAATAACCACTGACCAACAGCAGTAACGTTGTTGTTATCTTTACCCTTCACTATATCTAAATATGGAGTAGGTACTCTTGTTAAATGCTAGCGTGTATGAATAATAATTTTCTTATTCAAATCATCTTCATACTCCTCGCTGCCTTGCTACGAACATTCTGAAAATGATAATAATAATAATAATTGAAACACTGAATATGCATAATATTATGCAACACAGCGCCATCATAGTGCATCCTTATAATCACACAATGAACAATACACCATTTAACTGGCTGTGTCTGAGAAGTAACTAGTTACATACATCAAGAGTTTATAGGGCTTAAAAAGCCTGGAAAGGTGAAGATGAGTCATTTTTATCATTTATAATTTATAAAAAAAACTATATCTGAGATATTAAGTTTACTTATGAACGGCTTAGAGCGTCACTAAGCGCACTCGGCGTTCATTGTGAACGTATCCCTATACTTGTTTTGGTAGTTGTCTGAAGATGCTGTCTACGAAAGCGCTAATGCTTCTTATTTATTGAAACTATGTTCAAATTAAAGTTTCAGAATTGTGTTTATTTATTTTTTACTTTCTGTACATATAATTAGTACACTGGCAGGCTTATTGCCTAATGGCAATGTCTCACAAACTCACAACCAACCAAGAGTTAATGTTAAATATACAAAACAGTGTGTACTAAGGCAATAAGTTAATCACATTACAAAAATAAACAAAGGTAGCAGAAGAAAAGTAAAAAAAAACAAAGAAGATAGCATGTTAGAACAGTTCATAGCAATTATAAGAAAAATAAAGATAAGGAAAGGAAGAGGAGAGGAAGATGTAATCAGGTATTGTCAGATAAATATTTTTGCTTTAGCCTATATACTGAAGTACATAAAAACTTATCACCTTAAATGGTTGGGACATCTCCAGTGCATGGAGGAGAACAGAGTCCCGAAGAAGATTCCCAACACACGACTAGATGGCAGGCAAAACTTAGGAAGACCCAAATTAATGTGAATGGATGGTCTAGAAAGTAACCTGAATGCAATCAGCGATGGACCGGGTGGAATGGCGGAAAGTTCTTGAGGACTCCGGGGTTCATGATGGGCTGTAGCGCCATTGGTGATGATGAAGATAAAAGTAGGTAAAGGCGGATTACAGTAAAGAACGAGTGAATTTCCAAATAAAAGACTGATCCATGATCCACAAACAAACGAAGAAGATATCCAAAAAAGGTATTATTTTATAATTTTAGCAGAAACTTTGCAAAATTATTCGGTTAAACGAAGAACTAAAATTTATAGCTAACGAGTGTGTTTGTGCAGAACTAGAATCCGATAGAAATAATTTAATATCATCATTCGCGTTTTGGATAAAAATATTCACAGCCTTGCATAGTTAGAGAAAATTATGACTAAGTTGGTAAGTTATTTTTAGATTATTTAAAATCTTAACTGAACTGAAATATTCTATTATAAAAATATTTTTCGTTGAGATCACTTCTTAATTGTTGGATCTATGAAACGAAAAGTTATTTACTAAAAGTTTTAAGCTCTATGATCTTTACAACGAACCCATCATCTCCAGAGCGATATTATTTTTCATCAATGAGTATAGATAAGTAGGTAACCTAAAGGGACACCAGAAAATGAAAAAAAAAACATCAAAATCGTCCTGCCGTATAGGAGTTCAGTGACATACACACATACACGTATATGCTCAGTAAAGGAATATTAAAAAAAATACCTTTATTTACGTGACATCAAATATCAGTTGTATATTATCCTTACAGGTGTAACATACACATTTTGTTTTAAATAATGAATTTGGCCTTGTAACAGTACCTATATATATATTTTATATTTTAATGATTATATGAACAATGTTATGTAACTTATTTTTATTTGTCGATCGACAATTCTTGATGTTGTGTAATATATTCGTTGAATTTACGAACAAATAAAAAAAATATGTATATATACATCCTCATATATTGCCTTAATTAAGGATATGCATTGTGCTATAGACGAAATCGGTCGAGGCAGCTTTCAAACTCGCGACCACTGGATTACTAACCGCTCTGCCACCTCCACCACAAATCTTGTTTTTCTACAAAACAGTAACACATTTTATTTCGAATCAAAAATCTAAAAAGACTCGAAGGAACACGTGCTGTTAATTAACTTTAATGGCTTGACGCTCTTAAAATACGTGCAAGTTACATAATGCAATTTACGACCATCTGCAGCAAAAATAATTTGTTAAAACGGTGCTACAACAACACGCCTAGGCAAATTAAATTTATTCACTCGATAATGGTGGCGGATGTATAACAGTATATATAGTTGAAACATAAATATGTCCATATTATCCCCATTTCATGTTGCTTGCTTGCTTATTAAGGAAAATAAATATTTTATTCATAATTAACAATAGAAACTCTCTCCACGTCCTATCGAGATATAGGGAGTAGCATTTATATTTAATGCTACATAGATACCGCCATAATATAAATCCACGCTGTCTTAGGGGCCACTTTGTATTTTCTTGTCTAGCAGATGGTGCCCAGCCTAAAGATCTCCTTGTTTACAGGTCGGATCTGAAACTGTCGGCGCCCATAGCACTCAATTGATAAATCCGCCACTTTTTTTATTTATTTGTATATTTATATACATACGAATTGAATCTAGGATCCCCCATTAGGGAAAAAACCATGCCGAGGCTAATGAATCTTGAAACAAAGACACTGTAAAAGTAGACATGCCAACATCAATCGTAGGTACATAAAAGTGTGTCTATATGATATTAAAAATCAAATAACAATTAGAATATGAATAAAATACATAAAAAACATAATTTAATGAAAATCTAAAAAAAATACTTAAAGCAAAACATAAGTATAGGGTTGAAAGCTACTTTCCTCTGCATAGTGTCTGCTCGATACTTTTAGCCATTCCTATTTTTAGTTTTAAAGGAATGCATATTTTCGATTATTTTTTATCATTTTTTTTGTTTTGTTTTTCAAGGAGCAATGACTCCAAAACTAATTCCTTACACCAAGTATGTCCTAATTCAATAGTTTCTTGCAGTCAGTATGAATATTTTTTCTAGTAATTTGAACCAAAAAATGAATTTCCTTTTTGAATATTGTCGAACGCAAATGCACAGAAAATGTATTTATTGGTTTATGAAAATTTCTATGCACTCTGCGCAAGTGGTACTTTTAATATCAATAATGTTTTTTTAAATTTTATTTTTTGACAATTTAACAGGACAATATATTTTTCATTCTACACTGTAAAAACAGTTTGTCTGATATTATTTCAAAAATTTATAATAAATTCCTTCTTTGTCTAACGACTTTAAACTAGGCGGTCTACATTTTTACTACTCATATATAGCCAATAGCGTATTGTTGTATTAAGCAGATATATTCAGTTTCAACAGAAAATTTCTGGCGGGTTAGACAGAGTGAACCAAACGCCAAATAATCGATTTAGGATATTTTGCCGAAACATCTATTGACTCTGTGACTAAATATCTATTTATGCCCAATGTATGTAATTTTGGCGCTCTCGACTTATCTACGACCGGTGCACAAGCACTATTTCAACATACAGTGTATCGATCCTTGCTCGTATTTCGAAAAGACGTTTGCTCACTATTTTATGCTTGATATAGGTAAGTAGAGGGGATTCTGGGACATACAATCTTCATATCTTAAAATATTTAGAGAGACTTCATATTTATGCGTATCTCACACACTTATCTGAATTTAAACAAATGTATCCATAAGTACATAAGTACTGGGCATTGTAATAATAAACTTACTTACTTCCGATGGCCATACAACTCCGGTAGAGCTTTAGCCTCCTGAACAATAGCTTTCCAAGCCTTCTTGTCAGCTGCAGTGGACTCCCAGTCATCACAAGCATTCAGAACGTTCAGATCTCGGGTAACATTGTCCATCAATCTCTACCTTGGTCTTCCCAGGGGTCTCTTGCCCACAGGGTTGTTTTGCAGGATACGTTTTGTGGCTCTTTCTTCCCCTGATCTGATAACATGTCCAATCGAAGCTAATCTTCTGGACCTGATTTCGCTGGTAATTAAATGTTGTCCTGTCAATGCACGAATTTCCTCATTGCTTCGTGGTCTCCAGGTACCTGCCGCAATTCCTGGTCTTGGGCCTAGTATTTTACGCAACATCCTGTTTTCAAACGTTAGCAGTCTTTGTTGGTCCTTGAGTGTCATGCACCAGGACTCGGCACCATACAGGATTACTGGTTTAATTAGGCTATTATAGACCTGAAGTTTCACTCTTCGCGATATGGACTTTGGAGACAGGAATGCTCCCAGTGCTGCTGCTGCTCTTGTGCCACTGTGAATTCGGGACATTATCTCAACGCTTATCTCATTGGTGTTAGTAAGATTGTAGATTGTATTTATAAATGCATCATGAAAACATATTTTGCTGACACACAATTATTATACTCAGTATAGAGTTGCATTAAGTGTTATTGTCATAAACAACCCCTACGCTCCTGTTTATCTACGGAATCAATTTCACTTCCTCTCAGAACACGGGTTGCCTCTTCATTCAAATACTGTAAGAACGCTCAGTATCCCAGTACACAATACTTCCTTTTTCACCACATCTTTCTCCGTACAATCACATCCCATCGCAACTTCGGGTTTCATTAACACTTTCCGCCTCCAAAAGAAATCTGAGGAATCATTTCCTTACACATAACACTTGAATTTGTCTCCTTATCCTATCCTTGTCCCCTCCGTTTTTTTTATTCTTATTGTATGTTGTATTCATAAAATTGTTAGTATTTAACATAAATGCAATATTTTTCACCAAACGAATATGGTTGGTTGGAAGATATTCCCATTTGGCAATAAGCCCGCCGTTGTGCCCATGTATCCAAAAAGTTTAAAAATAAATAAATATAAAGTGTTTTCACAATATAACATAAAAGATTTTAGATTGAGAAATGTGGTGTTTGGTTTTCTTTGCCTACCCCATGAGGGACATGGCATGATTGTATATATGTATTTAGTAATATTATCTTTTATGCAATCCGCCTACACAATAATACGCAAATTGTTCGCAAATTGATGAGTTTCATAAATTCTCTCGATTCCTATCATCTAATCTCTTGGCTTATACAGGTTCAAATTGAACTACCCCAGAAGTAATCGATGATTTCGCTATAGATCCCGATTGATTTGTTTTTGATGATTTCGCTATAGATCCCATCATCAGATCTTGACCACATTAAAATGTGATCAATCGGAAGATGCCCCCTTTAGAATGAAAAATACTAATCAAAATCGGGCAATGTGGCAAAAAGTAATCGCCGTTTTTGGAAATCGGTTAAAAATATAGCAAGTTTTTATCGGGTGCATGTTAAATTAGTAAAGTATCTGTAATTTGCCCGAGAAGCAATATAAAATAATATAAATTCTCTATTTGCACCCATACTGTAAGGAATAGTATATGTACATTTCATCAATAAATCTGGCTTCTTTACACTATGTTCAGAAATAACCCATGGTCACAATAATTTATAATTATACCTATATAAATTTTACGATAAACATCACAAATCTCCAATATAAATATATACATCTTATTAGCTTGATGATAAAGAATCAATATTTAACATACTTTTTTCTACCGACAAAAAGTAGAACATGACTACATATGCTAATGAATGAATGGACATTGTACCTACATAGTTCGAAGGTATTCTGTTTCATTCTTCACTGAGTAGAACAGTCAATATAATATAATACTTTTGTTCGACTAACTTAGATTTCACTCAAACAGAAAACAATGTAACTCTTTACAACACAAACAATGATAGTTTTTTATTTCGGTTTACTATTGTATGTTGGATTCTGGTACTTATGTACATAGATATTCAAATACATTAATATGCAAGTGTGTCGTTTCAAATTACATACAAAGTGATATTTATGGTCATACAGATCTATGCCCCGAATGTAGAGGAAGATAATATTTGCAGTACCTACATGCTGGAAGAAGCTAGGAGTTACCTTACACGATTATTATTATTATACTAGCTTTTATGTCCCGCCGTTGGCCAAGAATGTAAAATTGTGAAGGAATAAGCAATCGTTTTTATAATATTGTCACCCAATTATTTTGCAAAATCGGACCATGAAAAGTGGTTTGAAATTTGATTGAGTTTGAGCATTGTAAAATGTTCGTGATGGCCACAACCCATGCTTTTTTATATATTGCTATAAAGTGTGAATGAAGTATAATATATAATTTCTGCTGGCATGGACTATGCGTAATGGTTTTAAATATGACTGTTTATCAACGTTGTAAAGAGATTGGTTTGGCCACAACCCCCATTTTTATATATTATCATCGAAAACAAATTGTAATATGTACATATAAAAAAAAATTAGTAATTTTGGATGTTGGAATGTGGTTAAAATTTGATTAAATAATGCGTACTGAAAAGATCTAGTGTTGGTCACATCCCATTCGTTTTTATATTTTTTCATCAAGTGTGCATTATATTTTTGCACAATTAGACTGATAGACTTAAAATTGACACAAAAGTCTACATTAACGAAGAAGAAGACTTAAACTATAGTACACACACACACACACACACACACACACACACTCAAACACACGCACGCACACACACACACACACATACACACACACACACACACACACACACACCCTCACACACACAAACACACATACAAACACACCCTCACCCACACACACACACACACACACACACACACACCCTCACACACACACACACACAAACATATGTAACTTCTAACTCTAGTATGTAATCAACATTGTATTGTATTGTATTGTTTATAATAAATAAATAAATAAATAAAAGAAATAAATAAATAAATAAATAGTAAATAGTTTATAATTTAAATATAAACGTTGTGAAGAGTTCAGTAATGGCCAAAACCCCCATTCTTTAAATATCGTCAACGAAATAAAATATGAAAGCGTTGAAAATTATTCAAAATAGGATGATATAAATGGTTAAAATTTGATTAAACAAAAGTATTGAAAAGATTCTAGTGCAGATTACACCGTCACATCCCATTCGTTTTTACATATGTATATTCATCAAGTGTGCATATTGTTAATAATATTTCTGCACAAAAGACCAGTAGACTTAAAACTAACCCAAAAGTCTAAATAAAAAAGAGAAGAATAAGTATTAGACTATAAGAAATAGTTTGTATAAAAAACTATCCCAATGGTCTACATAAAATAAGAAAAAATACATAAAATAGAAGAATTATTTGAAATAGATTGTATAAAAACAGACTAAAAGGTCTTCACAAAAGAAGAAGAAGATTAATCTATAGGAAATAGTTTGTATAAAATTCACCAAAGTTCTACATAAAATAAGAAAACGAAGCAAAAGACCAAAGGAAATAGTTTGTGTAAAAACTGTAAGGTCTACATAAAATTAAGAAGAAAAAGAATTAGACTCCATGAACCGTCGCTTCAGACCCTTCAGAACCTCCCGTCCCTTCAGGCCCTTCAGTACCTCCCGTCCCTTCAATCCATCATTACGTCCCTACCAATCAGGCCCTTCAGTACCTCCCGTCCCTTCAGGACCTTTTATACCTCCCGTCCCTTCAGGCCCTTTAGTGCATCCCTTCCCTTCATTACATCCCGTCCCTTCAGTCGGTTAAGAAAAGTTAAATCTAAAAACCATCCTGGAAGAACCGCGAAGAGATGAAAGGACCTTCTTTTCCCAGGATACTCCACCTTCAAAGGTAAAATGACTAAATACACGAAGAAGAAGAAGAAAAAAGTTTAAATCCAGATACCTGCGAAGATATGGAAGGAAAATTGGATGAAGAAGAAAAAGAAGAAGAAGAAAAAAGTCTATATCCAAAAACCGTCTTGGAAGACTTGTGAAGAGTTGGAAGGACAGTTGGACCTTCTTCTCCCAGGATTCTCCAACTTCATAGGTAAAATGACCAAAAATACACGAAGAAGAAGAAGAAGAAGAAAAAAGTTCAAATCCAGAAACCTGCGAAGAGATGGAAAGACAATTGTTGCTTCTTCTCCCAGGTTAGTCCCCCTTCTAAGGTAAAATGACCAAATACACGATCAAGAAGAAGAAGAAAAAAGTTTAAATCCACAAACCGTCCTGGAAGACCTGCGAAGAGATGGAGGGACAGTCGGACCTTCTTTTCCCAGAATACTCCCCCTTCATAGGTGAAATGACCAAATACACGAAGAAGAAGAAGAATAAGAAAAAAGTTTAAATCCAGAAACCATTCCGGGCAAACGCTCGACAATTCACCAAAGTTTCATAATAATCGGACAAACGGTTTAGGAGCACATCGCATACAATTTTCTGATAGGAAATCAGTATATTGTTGTGTGATTTGTAAGTAAATAGTAATAGGTAGGTACCTACCTACAACAATGTTCTAAATAAATTCAATTCATAACAAATTTTATTTGAATATCAGAATCTTTCCGTTACCATAGTAACCATTCCAATATTAATATCAAATGGGCTCGATACATTTTTTGGATATGTAGGTAGGTACCTACATTGGTTTGTTCGAAGCCACAAAAACGAAAATTGTCCGAAATATCAAATATTATATACAAATTATGCAATTTTATTATGCCTATATCTTTACTAATAATTAACAGACTTTAACAATATATGTCTTAAAACTTGCTATAAAGTCTTGTGTTTCATTTTATTATTTCATAATCACATTTATTTCAAAGGTATATTATTTTAAAGAACATATTCATTCGGTGGGAAAATTAAATATCGTATGAAAAGATATTAAAATGGCGGGGTTATATGTACATTTGTACAAAACGCTTACTTTAAAAATAAGTTAAACATTATAATTAGACAAAATATTCACCATGTTTTTCACTTAAAAGCTAAGTTATACTTGAAAATATATTTTTTTCGTGTAAATACGTACTTCTAACTTTTAAACAAACAGATATTTGCGTGCAAAATGTACACTTTTTTGACAGATATGACTTGGAAAATTTTGTATGAAAAAAATAATTATTGAAATATCTTTAAAATTCAGCATTTTAATCGCATTATTTTTAGCGTGACACTGCATCAGGTATACTGGTACATGTTCGCACATAAATTAGATTTTTAGATGCTCTTGGTTTTTCAAAAGGCGTGAGACAAACACACACATACACACACACATACACTAACATATTGATTGCTTTATTACTTTAGATGACAATTGTAGAAATTTATTGGCTTAAGACGAAGTTACTACCTTTTCAATCCTTATTTTGTAGGAAATATAACCATAAGTTGAGTACTTGTATCTACAGTTATTAGCTTATAAGTCAAGTCCTATAATGAATTTATATCTTATTAAAAAACATGTTTAGTGTTTGATATGTACGGAAAATATTGATCAATAAGTCAAGGGTAGATTGAAATGACTTTAGAGATAGCGTCTGGTTTGTAGAACTTCATACTTACGTCAAAATCAAATAAAATTTCATAATATACGCCTCTTCTTATGGGACAATCGTTTTGTCTATCAGGTTATTTTAGGTGACATGATAATTAACAGATTCAGGAATTTGAAAGGGATTACTTGGGTTTCAAGCTCAACATGTTATCAAAATTTAAGCCCAAATAAAGACAAAAAATAGCGCCTACACACTCAAGTGGAGACATTGAAGCGGAACCCCAAGATAATTATTAAGAAATTGCCTCCTGGCAATAAGTGCGCCATTTTTACAATGCAAAATTATATGTAGGTATGTACAAAAAGTCTTAAAAAAATAAATAAATTATTTAATATGAAAATGGCAGCATGTAAATACCTTTGCAATCAGAAAGATAATTATGTTCCTCGGTATGCATTAAGGTATTTATTAATTAATTAAGAAGGTATGTAGATATAGGTAGGTGCCAACGAAGGCTTTTTATGGGAAATATTGTTTGCAACAAAACACTTCTCATGCGAGTTGCACATTATATCACCAAACAAAACTTTCACTGACTGCACAAAACACCATCTTCCCTAACAAAACCTTCCGGTATAAACGCAATACCTACTTATTTACATATATTTACCATTACTACAGAACCGAACTACGACATTATTGAAATACAATTGAATATACACGATGTTAAAGATACAACATTAAACAAAATTTTAGCGCGACATTTATTTAGTAACTACACAATTTTAATCTAATCCAGCTCAACAGATTATTTATAAGTCGACTAGTTGGATCCCCTCATGGGATATCATTTGTTGAACCATCCTATTTTTGGAAAACACTGGCCTCTTGTTCCATTCCAGGCAGTTTTGTATATCTTCTTCATCTGATGTTCTTCGCTGATTCTTCACATCTAGCCAAACCGCCTCATTGTTTTATCATGAATCGTCCCGTTTCATCTCAGCGATCTCACTTCCACTGCATTTTACTGCTTTCATGCGTTCTCTGCCATGTTCGAGTTTAACTTGCATAATTCAAGATTGGTGCAACAATTTCTTTGTGAATGACAATATTTGATTTTTTTTAATACCTGTATTCCTATCAAGTGCTAAATTTAATCTGTTTCCTGTCGAATTCGCTCTCTGTTACATAATAATTGATTTCCAGTAAATTTGTTTTATCCATACCTAAACAATATAAACATTCAAGGGTAAGATGCAAGAATTGTGTCAACGTTTTGTAGGCGAAAAAGATTATATATCAAAATAAAATATTGTTTTACTAAATACGGAACTGTTATTGACATGTGCAACACTATTGCTTTACAGAACCTATGGAAGTAGATGTGTATATGAGTAACAGAGACTAGACGATTCACTAAAATCACATTACCAGAGAGAAATTGCACTTGAAATTTGCTACATTTGCTATATGGAAAATATTTTCCCTTACTCATCATTCAATTGTACACAGATACCAGTTTTAACATGACGTATATACTATACATCAAATCCATCTAATATTGCTTCATAACATATCAATGTTAGTTGTAAAATTCAAAATAATTCAAAAATAATAATACAAATAATAGTCGGCCTTCGTGGCTCAGTTGTTAAGGTATCTGACTGCTGATCCAAAGGTCCCGGGTTCGATTCCCGGTGGAGACACAGTCTTAATCAAGTGTTTTCAGTCTGGATCTGTAAGACGATTGATATTGTAAGCCTCCAGAATGTGGCAACTTATTATAGGATGCCTGTTAAATTAATATTTGACATTGTACCTGTTATACCTGTAATATAAAAAATAATATGCCAATATTAGATGGCTAATTCTAGATTGTCACTTTTTCTTTAAAAAGCATAAGTGAAATTTGATTCTCTTTAACACTTACATTATCTTTGAGATTAATCCAAGTATTGTGCTTCATTAGAACTCATCTTTTAATAATAAAACGTTTAACTAAACCAGACAGCAGAAATACCCAGACTTATAAGAATGAATTGGGAAGCTTACAATGAAATAAAGCATATCTTTGAGAATAATGAGGTTCCAATATGCTTCAAAAGAAAAACTTTTGAAATGTGCATACTGCCGGTGTTAACATATATAGACTAGAGACAATGAATCTTACTAAAAGAAGCGCTGAAAGACTTAAATGCACGCAGCGATCCATGGAAAGGTCCATGCTCGGAGTAAGTCTGAGAAACAGAATCCGAATTGAAGAAATAAGGCGTGGGACCCGAGTAATGGTTGTCATGGATCGTATAGCGCAGCTCAAATGGCAGTGAGCAGGGCATGTCGCAAGACAATTTGGTGAGCGCTGGGCCCCAAAAATCCTTAAATTGAGACCATGGACAAATAGAAAAGGTATCGGCAGGCCCCAAAAAGATGGACCGATGATATTGTCAGGACGGCGGGTAGAAAATGGATGCATATGGCATCAAAAATGGAACGAAATGGAAGAGGCCAATCTCCAACAGTGGAGGAAACAAGACTGATAAGGATGGGGAAGTTTGTAAATCTTTTTCGTCATGCTTTTGATTATGTCGTCTTAGGATGCTTTTGACATAATATATAAAATTGTAAACAATGTATTTTTAATTACATTAAATTTAACCTTCTTCTTCTTCAGCCAGTTTTCATCCATTCTTTGACATAGGCCTCCCCTTTGATCCTCCACAACTCCCTGTCTTGGGCACACTGCATCCATCTCCCTCCGGCACATTTCTTGATGTCATCAGACCACCTTGCCTGGGGTCTGCCAACACCTCTTCGGCTTGTTCTCGGTCGCCATTCGTAGATGCACAAGCACAAGCATTCACTAACATGCACAAGCTTTTTAGTGACACAGAGAGCTATGGAGAGAAAGTTGCTGGGTATTTCAATAAGGGACAGAATTCAGAATGTGATGATAAGACAAAGAACCAAAGTAGCCGATGTAGCGGAAAGGGTCGCTGGCCTTAAGTGGAGCTGGGCTGGGCATATTGCCAGATGCCAGGATTCACGATGGACCAAAAGAATTTAACCTTACACTTCAGTAATTTTCCAATGTATGATATAAATAGAACTATTCGATTATTTCTATTTATTCGTTAATCCAAAACCTCGTTCAGAAAATGAGAGCGTTTTAAATATTTTTACAGACGAAATCATAAAGATATATTTTTTCGTTGTGTATGGAAAACAAATCCATGAAGTCGATTAGTTTTCCATGCGCAATAGCTTTATATTTTGGGCTGCACAGAAGAGACTTCATATTTTTTTGCAAATCAAAATTATTGAAGTATTTTTCATAATAGCCGTTCCTGGCGGCTTGCCAAATTAGAAGCTACGACCTAATATGGCGGATATCTAAATAACATCATTACATCCCAAATCGATATAAAAATGGCAATTTTAACGTTTGAACTATACGGTATAATCTGGTTATTGTGCTGGTTCCCTACGACATGAAAATCGAGGTAAATACATCGTGACATATCTTGTAGCGATAAATTATGATATAGCGATAATAATATAACGACTCGTTATGTTGTTTACAGCGTGATACCACATAAAATAAAAAAATATTTCAGTGTACCCTATCATAAAACGAGTGGGGTGTGACCAACATCAAACTCTCCGCAACATAGTAAGTGATTTTTTTTTGCTATTGATAGGTTGACAATCCCTAAATGCATTTTATGAAGCATAATATAAAAGAATGTGGCGATTAAGCGATAAAGGAATGTGGTGTTTGGTTCTCTCTACCTACCCCGTGAGGAAGATGACGTGGTAGTATGTAGATTAAGATGAATACTATTGCATTCAGAATAAAGGAGAGTAAAAAAATCATAAAAATGTGAAATCATACGAAGAAATTATAAAAACAAATTACTTAACATTTCCAAACATAAAAAAATATCTTTTAATTTATATTTTTCATAAGAAAAATTCATTATTATGAACACAGTTTTTCAAACGCTTGTATATTTTTCATTTAGGGTTGACAAATTCACAATACAGCTCTGTAAAGATTGTTTATGTTGTATAAATATAATAAACTAAATTAAAATAAGTATCTCGAATTTTCCAGTCATGAGAGTATTTATGCAGTTAACAAATGAAATCATAGAGAAAAAATAGACCGTTGTCTATGGAAAACTAATCAGCTCTAAGTAAACATTATTCACATATATAGTATCAATATGAAGTTCATCGGCCTTTTGGTTTTTTTTGTTATCAGTGTAGTGTGGATTAAGGATTACAGCATACACACAAGAAAATCACGCCTAAACTCAACGTATGCACTTTCTATATGATACCCATTCAGAAATTGATGTAAAAAATCATGACTCTCCATTTTTTTACAATAGTGGACTGTAAAAAAATTATAGGTAAATGCCTACATATCTTATTCCTCCTCTGCTTTGAATTTATCATAAAAGGTCCATCCATACAACGCATCTTTATTATTCTATTTTTATTTTTATATAATCATAAACCAATAATATTTTATTGATGTTAATTTTTTAAAATAACAAAAATATCGGTATGTAGTAAATATGACGAAAATACATTGTTACCTAATATGCTTACAAAGACTCTTTAACGTATATATAAAATTTATATGAATACTAAAATTTTATGTCAATACTTATCTTTTATAATATAGAGTCATATATGAAAATATTAAAATTCATCACAAGTTGGAAAGCCTGACAAAAGAATCTTGATTTCTATGACGGTCGATTAAACAGATAGGTACCTACCGACATGTTTTTTTCACCATGAGAATAAAAATAACTTAGTATGATTTTAAGGAAGAAATGAAAAAATGACTGCTTTTATGAATACAATGTCAAAGTAATGTATAAAAAAATTGTATAAAAGATCTTATCAAATTTAATTTTTTTGTAAGTTGGGTATACCAACGAGATGAAGATGCTATGGGGGTCCGGAAGTGTGACAAATTTATATAGAGTGAGAAACCAGTAAGTACATCAGAGGCAGCTTCGGGACAGTGACAGAAAAGATCACGGGATCAATATTGAGATGGTATGGCTACTTGATGAGGCATGGAGACCATCCAGAGCATACAGGAAGACAGGATAGGAAGAGGGCAACCCAGACAAACATGGTGGAATGATATGCAGAAGGAATTGAGAAAGGCACAAATAGATGAAACAATGGTACAATAATAAGCATGGAGGATAAAAATAAAGAGAGCCAAAATTGGAGAAGGATGAGAAAAAGAAAAAATTAAGAGCTCGTTCAATGATAAAACAATACTTAAAACAAAATATATATATATGGAGAAATTCCATTGATAGAAATTCAGTTATGTTACCAATAACTCAAAAATTGACAACTTTTGCGCTGTATTAAAAAAGTATAAGATGTCATTTTGTTAGACATAATAAAGGAAATAAAACACTGTATTATACTTGCGGTAGGTATATGTTGTAACCTAATCTGAAATTCAAAATGGCGACAATATTTGTCTACATCTAACGAAAGTATTTTTATGTCGGCAATAAAACCTTAGAAATTTGTTCAGCTGCAATGCACACCCCAAACATTAGGACGGTCCATACTGTCGTTTTAGGATTAAAACTTTTTAATTTACCGGTTGAAACTTCGACATATTTTCTGTACATTTAATAGTTTTACACTCCGCAATGCGTACATAATAAAGAAATTATTCTCTGTATGTCTGTAATTCTACATATATGTAGATACATTATTAAACTTTCTATATGCGAATAAGTTCATGCCGCTGTGCGACAAAAATTACTTGAACATTTTCGCAGACCCATTTTCACGAAGATAAAGTTTTGGAATAAACACGTTTTATTTAAATAGTATTATAGTAATACTGGTGAAAACCAAACGGAGATGTCTTTTTAAGTCAAATATACAAAATATTTTTATATTTTATTATAATTTCCAATGTTTATTGCTGTGAACTTTTATATTTAAGCGATTGAAGCAACACTAGACAAATTATCAAAAAAATAATTTTGTGCGGGACATTTTCAAATAATAGAATTTAAAAAATTCCATGATTTATAATAAATATTAGGGAAATCGATTATTTTCTAACTTATATTTTTATATGTTATTATTACAAACAGCTAAAAGACCCTATCAAGATAAACGATTGTTTTACTTGGAGGAATTTAAATTCGTACAATTGATATTAATGACAGTGAGAGAAAAAATATGAGGTAACATGAGTACATATTACTTTATCTGGTAAAGTATTGTTTTCTTACATCAGGACTTTCATTCCTTTAAATGAATATTTATATTAACTATATTGTTTAACAAAGTAACAAATAATCATACAAACTGTGCAGATATTCTTTTTTGTGAAAATACCTACCTATATTCAGGAACATGTTGTTGAAAATGAAACAAGAACTACCGTTAAAGTCTGTTTCATTGTGTTCCACTTGAAATAAGTCTCAACTTGTACAGGCAGATTCATACAACAATGTGTAGTCAGTGTGTTGTTACCGGGTGAGAGAAGTAGTAAACCTTTTATCGGGTTAAACTCGTTTAAAATCTTAATTACTAAAGTTCTTCCCAAGTTTACTATCAGGGTTTGTATACCTGAAGCATGAATGCCAAGCAGAATAATTTGCTTCGGCCGGCAAACTTTCTCCGGGAGATGCTGCTACCCTAATAGCTTTTCCATTTATCTAGGATATATATTATTTTTTAGTCTCAGAGACAAGCGTTTTGAGATTTAAGACAAACAGTTTACAAGTGGGAAATCGCTGAGAAACGAGTAGGAATGCCAAGAACTATTTTAAAATTCCAATACTTGACTATTCTATACTTTCGTGGGGAGTAACTACATATTATTTCGTTAATGTTAGTCATATTCATTTCAAACTCACGTCATATATATAGAAAAATTTAACCAAAATAATCGATAACTCTTTCTTGTACCCTATACAAGGAGCGATTTCCTTTCCAAGTGAAAATATCTTTCAACTAAGCAGTTTTTCCATTTCAAAGAAGAAAGTTTTGAGCCAAAATCGATTTTAGATTTATCATCTACTGAGAATCAAACCAGACGCCGGCAATGAAACCAAACGGCTTAATACTATGCCATGGCAGTTGATACATAATATATGTATTAGTAACATAAGAGACAAAATTTTGTTTTTCGCACTACTGCTTGAACTGGAATTTCACATACGATTTGGAACTAATCCCCCGACCACTTGTGAAACATTCATAATTTGTGTATTCCCGATGACAATGCATAGTGAAACTCTTTCCAGTTTGATAAAATTGAACAGTTTCGTATTTCATTCAAAATTAACAAAGCTATGCGTTCCCGGCTGGACATTAGTAAAATTTGCATTATATTCGGTTGGATGTAACAATATTATTTTAGTATTTTTACATGTTTTCAATGTAAAAACAGTTAAAAATAATAATAATGTACCTACATTTCTAAACATGGTTGAATTGTCAACTAAATTAAATTAATGGAAAATTTAACTGAATAAATAATTAAATTTTGAGTTATTTGAGTAATTTAATGTATGCTAGAAAAAAATCGATTGCATATTTTATATGCGAAGAAAACTTTGACCTAAATTTTTATTTATTTATTTTCTTGTCATCTGTTCGTCAGCGTAATAGGTTCTTCATTCCCTGGTTTCGCCGATAATTTATCTATCTGCAACGTCCATATCAATATATAATTACACATTATTTCAGAAAATTCCATATTTCTTGTCCACCGTCTTGTTAAGGAGAAAGTATAGATAACAAGATACAAGAAGAGACAAAATGGCATTTCACGATTTGAAGCATGCCTCTCTAACATGTTTCATCGATTAATATTTACGTGCAAAATCATATTCTATTATAAAATTATCTATTTTCCAACTCTCAACAATACCTATCAAATTGAAATTGTTATTCGCAAATATAATTATACTTGGCTAATCATTATAACATTTGTGTTCTCGATCATAACATGTATGCATGTAGAAACTGGCGATACATCACGATGTTCATGTATGAAATCTCTTGCAAATATTTTGTTTTACCTATTTATACGCACATACAGGGTCGGCTAAAATCAAACTATTGTACGAATTCGTCTACTAACTTTTATTCTTATATCTTCCATATTATAATTATTATTAAGAGGGTGACTGCTGCCAACATACCTATTTTTTTCAATTTGAATTTGCATCATAACTACAAAACGAATCATTTAAAAAAAATAACATAGTTAGTTTGGATATTAATAAAGAAAAATAAACCTTAACTTTTTAATAATGTTCTGTATATATTCTGGTAGGAAAATAATAAGCATACCCCGATTTTTTACATTTATCTTAGATTTCTAAAAAACTATAAGGTAAAGAGCAATATATTTTTTGATAAATTAAATAAGATCAAAATATTTGGAAAAATACGATGTAAAGTTGCATTAATGCATCAGGTTAAGATAATAAACCAAAAAAACTTTAATTCCCAATGGCACTGAATGGAAAATAAATGTTTTTTAGGTTTATTTACTAAACCTGAAGTATTATTGCAACGTCACATCATATTTTTCTAGATATTTTTTTCTACTTTAATTAAAAAAAAAATACGTCGAACTACGCCTAATATTTTATTAAAAATTTAAGATAAACGTTGAAAATCGGGGTATGTCATTATTTTTCTACAAGAATATATACAGAACATTATCAAAAAATAAAGATATATTTTTCTTTATTAATACCCAAACTATCTAAATTATTTTTTTCAAAATTATTTGATAAGAAATAATGATGGTATATCAAATTGAAAAATAGGTACGATGGCAGCAGTCCCCCCCTTAAGTAGTCTGCACCGCGCTGTCTAAATTACTAATATAAAAATTTTAACTATCCAACTGTCGATTCGTTCAAGAGCATTTAATTCTTTTAATGAATCGACAGTATTAAGCCAAGACGAGTGTATGAAGGAATATTTTGTATGATGTAGTGGAATTTTTGCAGGCCAAAACACCAACTTAGAGGCTTCGAAGCATATATGTTCTTTATATATGGAAGAATTCAGAATTTGAAGTAGAATATTTTGTGTGTTTTTTATATGTCTGTGTCCCCTTATAACTTTTGATTTGCTCAATCAACATAACTTACAAAACTTTTATACTAAAATTTTTCGTTTCAGTCAGGGGTTATCAACTTTTGCATTTTTACTTTATTTTTCACTATATCCCAAAAACAATAAAAGCTAGAACCCTGAAAATTAGTATAAATATAGAAAAATACAAAATCTCGAAAGATTTATTGGAGGAACTAAAAAACATGGCACTTCCCAACAACTATTTTATTTTATTTTAAACACTATAAATTATAAATATCATGTTTAACAACTATAAGTTCCTGTATGTATTTTACTATGGAAAAATAAATATTATTATTATTTGATTTTTTCCAGAAACCTTGGCCAGTTCTCTGGCAAACGAAGTCGTTTATAGTTTGCATGTGCAAATCTCTTGATAGCTTGCTGATTGCCTTTTTACACCACGGTCCGAGATCGCTAACCCAGTTTCACTTTTTGTTGCATTCATGTGTCTAA
The DNA here is from genome assembly GCA_963576475.1 of Molanna angustata. Lineage (NCBI taxonomy): Eukaryota > Metazoa > Arthropoda > Insecta > Trichoptera > Molannidae > Molanna > Molanna angustata. The sequence goes on from OY754965.1 coordinate 6,570,360, forward strand.
TCTCAGCACGAAAACATCACAAACATCTCGTATGAGCTTGGTTGAAGTAATAGTGTTTACAGCAAACAAATAATGGCGGTTGCATCACACGACACCACGGTATAAGAAAGCGGAAAGTGTTTAAAAGTTATGTAAATTCCCTCACGTGCATGATTTCACTGCTAATTGCCACGGACTGATGCGCAAAGATGAAAATAAATCATAGTTACTAAATAAGCTAGTTACTACTTGAACACATTTTAAACTTAATACAAAAAATAATATTTTTATTCATTTTCAGATGTCTCGTAAGAGCCGGGTAATCAAAAATACAACAGACAAAATTACATCTAACATAGTTGCAAATGGGGTTAACCACCCACCCTGAATTTTACCTTATTTGGAAAGACGAAACTGATGTGTGGGGTTACACGTAGGCGACGTTTTTCCTTAAATAAAGTATAGCATCAACACTCGCTGATTTTCACTTAAGGCTAGCGTCAATAGCGTAGTAGCGACGGAGCGGACGGAGCGCATCAGACGGATTTTAAAATTCTTTGTATAGAAATTCATGGTGCCCTTGTTAGCCAATTATACCTTCTTATTGAACGTTGCGCAGAGCATAAAGTGATCACGTAAACCAGCCGATAACAGGTGCATTGAGTTCCTGGTTCTTCTATAATATCCCAACCTTGCCTCTATTGAGATGTTAAAAAGTTTGTCAAAAAAAAAAGAATAATTTTTTATATTTTTTTTCTTTTCAAAAAACAACAAGAATGAATATGTTCTTGTAACAAGTACACTATATCCTCACACATTTCCTAAACTAAGCATAAACGAAATCGGTCGTGTCAGGATTCGAACTCGCGACCACTGGATTTCATTCCGCTCTGCTACGACCCATCAAAATGTATTAGATATTTCATCCTTCACCTGTTTGGAACTGTACTCGTTAATTTTTTCGCCAGATTAATCTCGCAAATCCAACCTAGTCTTTGGCAAAAAAAATAAACAAAACGTGATACAACGGGACATGGCATGATGTTTGATGACATAGTGTCTGTTAATTATTGCGTCAGATTATTTTGTCACAGCTCATATTGTTGAAATATCTCATTCGTGTCTTTGTGTTGTTTTTTTCTTTTACGGAATGTGCATTGTCTGTTTGAGACAATGCACCTACATTTTTTTTTGTTTTGAATTAAATTCTTTCTATATGAGACTTATTGAAAATATTTTAAATGGCAAAACGAAACAAAACTGTTAACAAAAACTAATGCTCTTGGAATTGTTAAACAATTGTCGTGTCGATCAACTATACAGTCTGATACTACAATTATTTATTATTTATTTTATTTATTTACTTTTTGTACATAATATAAACAAAAAAAAGGATTGGGAAAGAACAAGAACAGGAAATCGAGATCAGGTGTTTAGGTATGAATATTCCTTCTTTAGTAAATATTACGTAGCAAAGGGAAGGAAGAAAAAGGAGAGGGGTCAGGTATTTTCGGAGAGATATCCCTGCTTTAGTCTTTTTTTGAAAATGGAAAGCGAGTTTGACGAAGTTATATCAGGACTCAAATTATTCCATGCTGAGAGTCATGCTGAAAGTATAGTTGTCGCCAAATAACTTGAACTTTTAGCCGAGAAGGGGGGACGATTTGCACGTAAACCAACGAAGCAAAAACACACAAAATTCAAGATGTTTGGCGAATATTATACTTCAAAGGAAGAGCTGAAAATTTCAGTGTTATGAATTGGGATAGTTAATGCAGTACGTATAGCAGATCAAAGCTATAGGCCGTAATTAGATAGATTAATGAATTCACACAAAGTAAATGAATCCAAATTTGACTATTTATAATTTATTTGATGATTTTCTTACCTTATAGATGCCGTCCACCAGCTTCGTCAACTCCTCAGTCTCCATGATGTCTGGCTCCAGCTTACCGCACTTGTGAACCGCCCTTTACAATATAAAGTTCACACCACACACAATCACTCACTCACACACACACCACTAATCACTTCACTTCACTGTTAAGGTTGGCTCTCACACACGACCCTAATATACTGAAGAATTTTATTGTTAAATTTTAAAAATACAAATATCCTTTGAAGGTGAGTTCATTATTTTGTTGGTTGGCGGTTGGAGGCAATTGCTATCGTTTCTCATCTGAAACAAAAAGAAATTGCATATTAGTAAAAATAAAATTAAAAAAAAGTATCAAGGCCAATGGACTTTCTCATATTTTTAAAATAATTGTTTTTAAACAAGATTAATGATACTAAGAATTTTTATTCCTTATAAAAGGAAGATACTAATTTTTCCAGTACCATTTTTTTAAATTGTTTATTCCTCTTTTACTCATCAAGGGGAAATAGTTAGTTATGATTTCGAAATTATCAAGGATATTTTTTGTATTGCAGATTATCAACTAGTATGTATCATGCTTAGAATTTATTCATCACAATGAATGGCATAACAAATTCATAAGAACGGATAGTAAGGTCAGAATTTATAAGACATATGTTAGACCAATCATGACATATGCGGTGGAGATAAGAGCCGACACGACCAAAACCAAAAACCTCCTACGAACATCGGAAATGGAGGTTTTAAGGGCTATCACAGGGAAGACCCTTAGGGACAGAATTCGCAATGACGACATTAGGCGGACCTGTGAGACCGAGGACATCATACTATGGAGTAGAGCTAGGAGAAGATTTTGGATGGACCATGTCAACAGGATGGACGCATCTCGAATCCCATCCATAGCGGCAAACGAATTCCCACTAGGGCATCGCCTCCCCGGAAGAACACCGAAGAGGTGGAAGGATAGCTGGACCTCAGCTTCACAGGAATAGCTTTCTCGAAAAAACAGATCTACGATCTAAAATAAGCAGAAGAAGAAGAATGAATTTGTGTGTGTCCTGTGAGATATGTGCAATGTTCAATGTAATATGTTCTATAAGCTATATGCTATAAATTAAGGTCTATATAAAATGTGGTCTAAATTGAATGCGGTCTGTGGCAGAACAACGTCTGTCTCGACCCACTATTTTTTTAATGAAATATTATTTTAATTTCAATTATGTAAATGCCTCTTATCTACTCGGGGAAACATCGAGTTTCGACAACTGGTTCGGTAAATATTAGAGTGTTTTCAATTTGACTGACACGTAAAATAAACTTCTGTCGAATATAATATTTTGTCGAGAGCAAACATCTACAAATGTACTTTTCCATTAGGAGAAAATATTCTCGCAATTCAGGATAAAGATGGAATATAGATACACACCTGAATTATATATAGGTATATATAGAGAGTTCCATAATATACAGTCATCAATTTAAACAAAAGTGGTTTTATTTTTGTTATCCTTCCGTCCGGTTTATCTATTATGAGTACACCAAGCGAAGAACTAAAGCAAATATGAATGCTTGAAACAATGAAATGACAAGAAACAAATGCAATGCAGAAACAAATTTTTCTAGTGTATAGTAAGAAAGCTTAACAACTGCATTTGTAATATGAAAGTCTGGTAAAGCAAACATACTTAGGCTCAAAATTCGGATTAAGTATACAAATTAATTCCAAGAATACCCAGTTGTTTATTAATACATCCGATTCCATAACTTTTAAGGAACGTTCCGGCTAAATAGGTGCGTTCCTATTCATAGTTGATATTCTATAACGTTGGAATAGTAACGTTCTTACTCCAAGTAAGTCACGCATTAGTACAATTCCCTGTTCCATACATAACCATATTTCAAACTCATCAACTGTCAAAACATTCCCAATTTTAGTGAGCGAGTTTAGTTATAATTAGATTATAGGAAACGTAGGTACTAGTTATTTTCACAGAAGTTTGGGATACTTTAGTTATGTTGAAAAAATCAGTTGAGTATCTATGGAAAAAAAATAAAATGCATAATTGACACGTGTTGCGTTATGTAAGTAAGTAAATTTTTTTTTTTAGAAATTAATAAGTAAGACTTAGTAATTAATATTATGTAACTAGTCGGAACAGGCCTGACGTAGTGAGGTGGTCCAAACCAACACAATTTATTTGTTATACTGCTGAGATAAAATAATGTAATTTTTGGAATTTTTAATAAAAAAAAATACTCTTGCAAAATCGTAATTATCCACTGTTAAAAAATGCTTTAAACGTACTTGCTACGGCAGTACCTAAATATTATTCTAAAAAAACTCAACACTTAAAATAGTACATAGTATAGATTAAACTAATCGTCAGAAGAACGGGTTCAACGGTTACAAAGTAATATCTAGTAGATAAGTAAGCAGTTTAGTTCGTAATAAAGAAATCTAAGATTCTCATAGTTCAAGAAACCAATAGGATGGTTGTAATAAAGAAATGTAATGTTCGGTGGAGGAGAAACAACCGGAAAAGGGTAGTCCCTAACAAGAGTTGCCAATTTCTCGATATCCTCCCCTTTTATATTATTCAATATCATTCATTGATATACCGAATGGAACAAATTACCAGTTCAATTAACGTGGGATGATGTAACACGTGTTCAATACAAACAAACAAACAACACGGTGCGATTAACAAAAATATAATTCGACCAAAGAATAATAATACAACGTAGTGATGAGCAAAAGAAAATGACCAAAAAATGAAAATCTTTTTTTCTGTTAAATATTAGAAAAAGTGTAATATATTTATGTTACGTCTGATAAGCAGAAATCAGTATAGCTTATAAGAATAGGTATCTACGGAGTCTTACAAAGGAGGAGTTTGGTTATCTTCTTAATTATATATGAACATAATATATAATGCGCTGATCAGAAATAAGACTCTCGCATATATCCAATATTAATTGAATATATTGCTCTCAACTGTGGTTATAAATATATTAGAATTGTACTTCTTTGGATATATAACTTTACTGTATTCTATTAATACAAATTGTGTATAGCATTTGAATACACGTCATTTATTATATGGTTTAATTATCATATATATCACAAAAAGGGGTTTAGTAAATTTTATACAATCTTGACGTACATTTTTGAGCATCAGCAATCTGTCAAATATCAAATATTATGGACCAGATGAGCACCAGAGAAACATCAAGAAATGCAAATTCAAATAGCTGAAGAAGAAAAAGAAGAGAAAATATTGTTGATCCTTGTCACAATTCATTTTTTTTTTAATTTATTTAAATTAATTTTATCGACCCAAAGCATTTAATGGAATTTCATTTTATTCTAAATAAATATAAAATTATATACTTTATAATTGTTCCCTCTTAATTTCAGTAGAGTTAAATAAATCAAAATTGTATTATCTTGCTTCTTCTTCAATTTTTGGCACATTACCAGAATGGCTCCTGATAATCTCGAGAAGCTTGTCGATATAGGAAGTGTGGAGGGTAGAAGTTCCAAAATTCGCTGGAGTGCCCTTATCAAGTCTGCTAAAGGATTTTCAATTACCTAAGCCCTCCAATATACCCAAGACTTTTTCAATGGAGGAAGACCATTCGTCGAGAGATTGTTTGTATCTGCAATCCTTAGTCATAAAGCAAAGAAAGAAAAGTGGTAATTAATTTGTACCAAAACAATGGTTGAATACTTTTACTTTGCTCATCCCTACAATTGCCATAATTGAAAGTAAACGTTGACCAAAAGATTGTGTGAGAAAATTTGAGGCAATCTATGACAACAAAGAGTCTTTATTGATTTATTAACTACCAACTTCTTTCTTTTGTGAAGTGTATATCTGAAAACGAAGCCTCGCAAAAAAAATTAGTATGAAAAACTTCCTTGTTTGGAAACAAAGTTTGTACTATCGAAACTTGAGCACAATCGTCAATACTTCAACGGTTTATTATACAGTAGGTATACTTTATTCAATATCTATTATAACAATAACTTTTCTCATACTTACCACAAAATTTAAGTGCAGACTTATGTTTTCTTATTTAAAATTTATGAAGTGTAACATTTTTAGCAACTTTTGATAAAGATAGATCTATTAATACAGCCAACAATGAAAGACGACGTCGATATTGTTCGATTTCATGTATTTTGAATATTTAATCTAAACGTTTTTACCATTTTTTTACTTTCCACTATATTGAAATGACGGAAAGTTATATCTTCATCTCTTCTAAACCAACTTTTTCACAATTTTTACTATTTCAAACAAATCATATTTTTGACCCATAATGAGTTATTTGATGTTGTGCCTGTTTTCGAAGCCATGACAAATTTAATTATGTTCTATCATCAATCCTGACAGTTGCGGTCACTTCAACACACAGTGATCCGTAAAAATTTAAATAATCTCAATAATATATTATAAGCGGTAATGCCAGATAGGATAGTGACAAATGGGCACCGGAAGTACAAGGAGAGAAAAATCCATAGAATATTGACCTCTAAGGAGGTGGTACGACTACATTATAAAAAGTCAAAGAAATAATAATATAATTTATAAAGCGCCGTTTAGTGATACAAGATCACTCTACGAAACAAGGCAGTCTTAAGAAGTCTACGGATGGTGTCAATGCTCTCAGCTCCACGTGTGTCAAGGGGCATTTTATTCCACTAAAACCGCAATCATTTAAGTCGCCTTATTGAGTCTGTCCAAATCTTTTTACTCTGTGATTCAAATGATCTCAATGTAAGCTGTCTTCTTGATGAAACATTCTTTTGGCACAGTTCTTGAATTTAGTGTGGAGCCAAGTCGGTCATAGCCTTCAAGATCATCAGGCATACCTTATAGTTCACTCGGTCTGGACATTTCATAGTTCGTTACGAAGAGGTGTTGTGACATCTTTCGTCGGCTCCATATATTAACCACGCAGTTGCGTTGAAAACTATCTGTAATCTATCAAGCTGATACTTGGGCATACCCGCATAAATAGCATTACTGTAATCCAGACTCGACACTAAAAATGAATTTATAAGCGTTTTTGTTTCTTTTTTGGGTAAGCTCCGGCGGATACTTTTTAATTGTATTGTACTGTATATATTTTATTTAGATGTAAAAAAAATACAATTTCTTACATCTAGTATAAACAAAAATATAAACAAACAATAAAAAAAAACAAATCAACATTGGATGACTAAATAAACACACAAAAAAGACACGTACCTATCAATAACAATAAAACACAAAGTAAAAACAAAAGGAAAACACACTACCACAATAGAAGACATCAAAGAACATGAAAAAAAAAACAATTATATAGTATCAAAACAAGCAAAACAGAAATTATAGTCTTAGAACATAATATATAAACAATAGAAACACACGATTTTTAAAAAAACTTTTGTTTTATGTATTCAGCAAGACTAAACGCCTCCTTTACACATTCAGGCAAATCATTATAAAGTTGTAAGCCTTTGTAGTACACACTATTTTGTGTACCTGCCAGGTTTGTCTGCGGCAGTCTAAAGTCCCGCCTACTTCAAAACTATACATAATATTTTTATTTAATTATATCAGATGAAAGAAACAAGAGCTAACAGTTTTTCAGATTTGCAATTCCAGCGATAGTTTGTTATCCAAGTGTATGCCTAGAAATTTAAAGGTGGTGTAAGTGCTTCTCCATTGATGTTAATCGGAGTATTTTCAATGAGATAGAAAGAGAATGAAACCTGATAAAAGAAAAGTGGAAAGCGATAGAAGAAATAGCTTCAAAGTAGAAGAAGAAAAATTGAATTCCAACACAATGTTAATAATAACATCTACATAGTGAGAATATTTTTAGGAATAAGTTTGTTTAGAATTCGGTGTTTTTACAAATGACCCGACAAAATCACGTGCAGAATATTAATGGCAAAAACAAACGCTGGATGACGCTACATTACTGACAGACAGGTGGTGCTTGTCAAACGTTTGGATATTTGTAACTGTCAAGAGTTTTTTCTAATACGTCAAGTACATACTGACATACCTTCACACTTCACTCTTTGTATGGATTGTAAAACAAAAAAGGCGTTCGTGCTGATAAAATTTAATTTCTTTTCAAACGGCGATGTATTTGTGACAAATGTGTTGTCATTTATTCGTACAAAGAGATTAATAAATGTCAGAAAAAAAAACAAAACATTACAACAAAACGACGAATAGTTAAATATGATTCAAATATTACTAAACTAATGTATCTTCTTCTTCTTCCGGTGCCATGTCAGGAACCCCCAACGTCGGCTATCACTCTGGCAAATCCCTCTCTGTCCTGTGCTGCCCGGAATATCTGTTCCACGGTCCTGAAGCCGGTCCATTCCCTAATGTTGCGCAGCCAGGACATCTGTCTCCTTCCAGTCCCTCGGCGACCTTCTATCTTGCCCTTCAGTATTAGTTGGAGCAAGTGATACTTCTCCCCCCTCATTATGTGACCCAGATATGTGATCTTGCGGACCTTTACTGTGGACAAGACTTCTGAGTTCGTAACCAGATCTGTCCAAGGGATTTTGAGCATTCTGCGATACAACCACATCTCAAAAGCTTCCAGCCTGTTCATGGTGTTAACCTTCAATGTCCAAGTCTCACAGCCATATAGCAACGCAGACCACACATAACATCTCATCATCCGCTGTCTCAGGTCCATATTGAGCTTTCCAATTTAATGTATAATAATATTTAATTCTGTAATCAAATATGTAAGAAATATACGGACAATTATGTTTCACATAATTAAATGGTTTGTTATTAATCGATTTCTGCTAATCAACCACAATATCGGATTGGACAACAAGATATTAAATGCTTAAGAACTAGATATATGTTTACGAATTTATAATGACAAATTATTAACGTCTTAATAGAGACGAAGTTGGAATATAATAGGAGAACCGAGAAATCACGGCACCTACAGGGACAAAAAACTTTTTCGTGACGTCATCTATTGAGAAATTACTTTATATACAATGAAAGCAACAGTTCTTATTCATGAGGTAACAATGCTTTCTCACATATGTCAACCCTGAACCGCTCCAGAATTATAAGTTCATTTTTCAATTGTTTTCTAGCTTGTATCAATGTAATATGTATATGCTTCTATAAAAATATACTGTTAATGAATTATTTAAAATAAAAACTAAATACCACAACCTAGTTTACTTTTGCAACGCAACGAAATGACTGTTGAGAAATAGATATGTATTACTAAAAAAAAATTAAGATTTTTTTTTATATAACTTCTCGGGCAACAGGTACGATGCCAAATATTAATTTCACACGCACCCAATAACAAGATGCCACATTCTGGAGACTTACGACATTAATCGTCTCACAGATCCAGATTGAAAACACAATTTAAAACTGTGTATACACCGGGAATCGAACCCGGGACCTTTGGATCAGCAGATATCTAACCAACTGAGCTATGAAGGCCGACAATTTTGATATTTTTAGTTTTCAGAATTCGTTGAAATAAGTCGTGACATATTGATATGAAGTTTGATATGGACATTTAGCTCGTAAATTTCAAAGTCAATCCATTTTAGTTACATTGTAATAGGGATAAATATTTTAAAATCAGTTAAAAAAGTGGCTTTTTCTCTCACAAAAATTAAGGAAGCACAAAACTTAGACGTTTTTATCTATTGTGATATAGTAATTTATTACCATTATAATCTCACATATGCAACCACTAGGAATTCTCGTCGACTTTTCGCGGATTCTTTTCCAAAATTTATCAAGATAAGTGTCAGTACTGACTCCCTGAACGTTTTGTGAAAATATATAACTTCTTCAGTGAGTAGAATAAAATTTGAATTTTCTAATAAATTTATTCACGGACGCTGAAAGCATCCTGAAATTGCTGATACAGCCAGTAAGAAATGCATTCGGAGACCTTGTTTATCATTGTCGAGAAAAACCCATTTAAGTCTTGTGGAACTAGAAGTATTAAAAACGTGATCCATATTAGTTTTCCTTGGCGTAAAGTTTGGCTTTCACTATAAATATACCATTCTAAAGCAAAACAACATGTCAAGATAACAAGCAGATAAAAAAAAATAATGTTTTCATAAATTTCAAAATGAAAATCATAAATTTATTTATTTAATATTGCTTCTCGGGCAACTATCAGATACTATGTCAACACGCACCCAATAACAAGTTGCCACATTCTAGAGACGTACGACATTAATCGTCTCACAGATCCCGACTGAAAACACAATAAAAAACTGTGTCTCCACAGGGAATCGAACCCGGGACCTTTGGATCAGCAGTCAGATACCCAACCAACTGAGCCACGAAGGCCAACGATGTTTTAGTTTAGTACTTTTAACTACATAATAGGGAAATGTATTTTTATTTGATTAATATATGATTCTGACCGGTATCAAACATTATACAAATAATCTATCAATATTTGTTTAAAAAGTAATTTAAAATAGATAAACAGTAAATCTTCTTCTCCTTATCATCTTGTACTAGGTCATTTGTCCTGATTGTGAGGTGGATTATCCTGGAAGTAGGAGGTCCAACTGTCTTTTCATCTCTTCGCAGGTTTTCTGGGTAATCTTCTGTTGTTAAGTATTTCTGTCTAAACAATTTTGACAATTCTACCGTCGTCGAAGCGTCTTCTGCTACGTCTCCCATCTTGTTATATCATCGACACCGCATATAATCCTGATCGTTTCATTTTTGATGCGGTCCCTGAGGGTTCTTCCAGTAATGTAGCGCTGGGTCTTCATGTAAGCTACTCTAAGACAGCTTTTTGTTCTGTTGGAGTCGACTCTTACTTCTATTCCATATGTCATAATTGGGCGGACACATGCGACACGCCTTGTATATTCTAACTTTGCTAGTGGAAAGCATATGCTTATTTCTCCATACTGTATTTCGTAAGCAACCCCTAGACAACGTGTCACTTGGCTCAAGAAAAGAAACAAGAAAAGATAACTCAATGTATGGAATTGACAGTTAGACACGTGACAGGCAACTGTCACTTCCATACATTGAGTTATCTTTTCTTGTTTCTTTTCTTGAGCTAAATGACACGTTGTCTAGGGGGGCAGCTACGGCTATTGCTTATGTCGATGTACAGGTCATGGCTGGTGGAGATCTCTACATCTTGGTATGTAAAACAGTAAATAATTATATAATATAATAATGTATTTACCTAATGAGAGTGGTGTTTGAAAGGCAAAATACGATCTTTGAAAAACATCACCAGCAATGGTGTGATAAACTATGACGGTATTTGACAGACCGACGCCGGTCTTTATCATACAAATAAGAAGTGAAATTAGTATTTTTATCATTGTAATAATGAAATTTCATTTGACAAACGATTTTAATATTACGTAGGTAAAAATATCGCCCATATCCGTTTCAGAGAGTCGCCACTTTGAAATGGAACAGGGCGTGACACATTGCCAGATATACCTACAGATGGTAGGTGGACCCAGAGAGTCTTGGAGTGGCGTCCGAGACAGGTAAAAAGAAACGTGGAGACGTCCTCAGACACGGTGGTCAGACTGCATCAAAGCGGTGTGCTCAGGAAAAGGAGAAGTGAAATAACAGGAGGAGGCCTATGTTCAACTCTAGATGCAAATGACTGAAGGAGACTGATTTCTCAAAATTTTATGAAAACCTTATTTTTCCTTGATGAGATTCGAAATCATCGATTTTAAAATAAGTTTAGTAATCAACCTATAAAAATGTTGCCCTTACCAACACAACATTTTCCACCAAGGTAAAATGTTTCATGATTTCAAAAAAATACCTACACCAACTTAAAAAACCACCTTATTATACGTATACAAATATTTGTTTAAGACAACTTTTGTTGTTATATTATAAGTCAACCACTACACCACACGATCTGTAAAATAATAAAATAAAAAAATCATTAATAGAACTCTTGAAATACCTTTATAATACTTTATCAATCGTCTTGTCTGTCCGCTTGGAGTTGGTACCATATGAAAGAGTTTTCTTTATTCTTCGTTCGAGAAAGAAACGAGAATGGTAATGCAATTATAGAAACATCTGTAAAGAGAAGACGCAGAAGAAATGCAGTAAGCAATTTCTAGAAAGATATAACTTAACTATGCGGCGTTTCAGACAAATGTGATAAATGGGAATTTCATGGTATCCGCATATAACGCTTTGCAAAAAAAGGAACGTTCTCCTTTAAGGATAACTTGAATCAAACGAAGAGACGAAGAAAAGTCTTGTGAAAGAAAATGAGGAATTTAATTTAAGAACACGTTTTTTTTAATTCAATTGTTTAAAAACAAACAATGAAAAACCATCTAAAATGTCTTGATTAAGATTTTCTTGTGTGTATACTTTTTCAGTTGCAATAAAAACTTTTGATTTCTAGCTCAAGAATATATTTCCATTATTAAATTATCGTGGAAAATTAAAATTAGATTTCTGTTTACTTATATGTGAGTCATTTTAACAATACTCATTGCATCGTTTTGTATTTTTTATAGCTCTGTTATATATCACATTCTTAACATTTTTTAGTATGTACATAGGTAAGGTAAGCCTGCCTAATTTCTGTGAAGAGGAACCCTAAATAATTGCTTGTGTCATTCAACGGAAGCACTCTACTTAACAGCAAATCTATCGACCTGCTTGGAGTATCTATAACAAACCAATTCACAATACAGGGGCTCCATTGAAGCTAAGGTGAAACTCGTCTCCAAAAATTTTTACGTATTATATTGAGCGCGTAGATATTTTTCAAAAACTCATTTTTTTACTCTACAAAGCACAAATATGCCCAATTATTGAATATAGTAGTCACCTCTGGAGTGGCGCCCCCCAATATCTACTGAATACCCTCGATGGTGTACAAAGGCGTGTTGTACGTCTGATGACGACCCATGATTAACTGATGGATTGCAATCACTAGACCACAGACGCAAGGTCGGTATTATAAGTTTATTCTATAGATACTACCACGGGAGATGCTCAGAAGAACTTGCAGCCCAGCGGCCTTACTCTCCACTGCAAATCCGATCCCAATACGATCCGACTCGCTAAGAACCTACCTTTGTAACGGAGAATGAATGCGGTAGGTAGGTATGTTTTCCAACTGTCGATTTGTTCAGGAGAACTTTGTTCTCTTAACATATCGACAATGTATCAAGCCAGAATACGCGAGAATTGTATGGAGAGGTCTACTTTTTTCATGGATTTTCCAACTTTGAAGTCAAAAAACACCAACTTAGAGGCTTCGCAGCATATATGTTCCATACACGGATTTACTCAGAATTCGGAGTAGAACATTTCGTGTGTCTGTGTGTGTGTGTGTCTGTGTGTGTGTCTGTGTGTGTGTCTGTGTGTCTGTGTGTGTGTCTGTGTGTCCGTCCCCCCCTTATAACTTTTGATCCGCTCAATTTACAGAGCCTAAAATTTCAGAATATATAAACAGTTACAGGCCTACAAAACTTTTATACTCGGAATTTTGAATTTTTGTTTCAGTCAGGGGTTATCAACTTTTGAATTTTTATTTTATTTTTCCATATATCTCAGAAACCATAAACGGTAGAACGCTGAAAATTGGTACAAACATAGACAAATACAAAATCTCAAATTAGTTTTTTCAAAAAAATTCCAGGGTTTCTCAAACATTTTTTATTAAGAAAAATATTTTTTTTATGATAAATTTATGAGTTTAACTGCCTATATTTCCAAAACTTTTACAATTATCGAAAAAAGCCGAAACACCCCAACTAGATAATTTAATTTTCTATAAAAAATATTAACATTGTAGTAGAAGATCTCAATTTTTTTTTAACAATTTTTTTAAAAATTGAATTTAGTGACGACATCGCTTCATATATTTTGTATGGCAGTCGCCTATACACAATATGTAAGAAGACTTAATAGTTTGTTACTTCATCTCCAAACATACATACATACCATCATGCAATTTGCATATTCTGGGTAGGAAAAAGTATCTTCTTCCATACTATCCTATCTTGACATACATACCTACATATGTTGTATAGAAAACAAAATATCTGAAAATATTCAATAATTTGTATCTATGGGTTTATAGTTTGGTACATATTCTTCAACTATACATACTATCGCTATCGACAGTTGGATCTCATGTGTTACATGCAACTAGTAATAGTAATAGTCGTTCATTTGAATGTACCCAGGCGACATATAGGTAAGTTCTAAATGAAAATTTGAAATTGGGATCGGATTCGAGTTTCAAGAGTAAGGCTACAGGTCCCTCTTCCACCCATTCACAATAGGGTCACTCGTTTTACTCAATTTCAACACCCGATCACAGTGAACCTTCAATATACACGAACCAGTCGCTTCTCGAACTCTTCGATTAACACAGCAGTACAGCTGTGGAACGATCTTTCGATTTCTGTGTTTTCACCTTCTTACAACCCGGGTCTTTTTAATACCCGAATTAACATTTTCCTGAGCAGAATGCAAACCCTTCCTTTTGCGCTTCTTCGGAAGAGTGTATTGGACTCAAATCCTAATAGCTGGTGTCCCCTACGTAGACATGTTAAAAAATCTTAATTCATTAGTTCATAAGGCCCTTACGAAACAAAACTATTGTCCTACTTATTAAATAACGGAATATGAAATCTAGTTTGATTTTACAAATATAATTCAAAAGCTGCTAGAACACAGATTAGTATCATCGATTGTAAAATAATCATAGTTTTTTGGTATATCTCTCTTGAAATTTTATATTTATTCTTCTTTAAATTTCTAAGTTTTTTGAAACAAGTCAGTTTTCTTCGCGTTGAAGTGAAGAAAACTAAATATATATTTGTTGAATGTTGTAATGTATTTTCAAATTTTCAATAAATATATTTGTTAACATAGAAAACAGTAAAATTAGTAAAATATTATTTTTGCATCTGACTGAATAAAATTCAATTTTTTTTTACGCTCTGTCGGAAACGCATAGCTTTGTTAACTTTGTACCAATAATATATAAAATATCAATGGGTTTATTCATCATCATCATCAATGGCTCCACAGCCCGTTGCGGGCCGTGGCCTCCTCCAGCATTCCTCGCCATCTCCCTCTATCCTGACATGCTCCCCTCCAGTCCCTTACACCAACAACGGCCCCCACGTCCCGCTGCACGCCATCCAGCTATCGGAGCTTGAATGTACCAAAGTTTCGTCTACATTGTGGCTTTGTGTGCAGGATCCTTTTTGGCACTCTTTCGTCGCCCATTCTTTCCACAATTCAAAAACATTGTATGTCCAAATTTGGACTAAATTGAGTTATTAATATGGTTTCATTGATCGCCGCGCCTTGTGTCATCTATCAAATTATTATGAAGTATGCACGAGATATTCATTTAAATATCATTTAAATTTTATCCAAATATCAATTTTATCAAAATATCAAATGTATCGAACTAGAAACAGCTTTAACATGCATTGTCATCGAGAATTCACTAATTCTGAAAGTTTCAGAACTCTAACAATAAGGAATAAAAAAGGTCGTAAAAAGTATTGATACCAAAGTCAGACATCTTTGTTGATACTGGTATATTAAATATGATTCAAAGAATTATATGTTAATTTATTCAGTAGACTTGCAACTTAATTCCCAAGAATATGAACACTTTGTTTTGTTTTATAAACAAAATGAATAAAGACTATCATAGTAGAAATATATGAAGAAACTTGCATCCACGTTTTGTTCAGGCAAGCAAGGGTTCTTGAATATTCGTATGTTATTGATAGCAATTCATGTCTCGCATGAAAGTTCGCAATAAACGTAACATTCATAATATTGAATGTAATACAGCGCATCTGTATGGGATTCCTTGCAAAATACAATTTGCATTTCAAATTTTTATGCATAACCATGTTTTCTGCAATATTCCCCAACGATGAAATCTGATATTATGGTGTTTATGGCAACATTGTTTACAGATACAAGAACGTACGTACAATTATAATATTCTTTATAAATATTTAAACATATCACAAATTTATATATTTATTTATATAAATGCCCTAAATGGGCTTTTACATACACAACTACAAATTATTAAAACATATATTCAAATGTAATACAGGACAATTACAAAACAACTACATTTATTTGGGAATAAAATTTTTCAATTGCCTCCCAAATGAATTAAAGCAGATAAAAGAATTTAAAAAATTTAAACATAAATTAAAATTGCACTTAACTTTCTAAAATAGTAGTTTTCGATTTTGTTGTTTTGATTTGTTTCAATTTCCAGTATTTTCTTTTTTTTATTTTTGAATATGTGTTTTGATATATTTGAATCGTCTATAATTCTATATCACTCATTTTTCAATTATTTTTATGTTTTTCTTTTTTTTTGGTTTGAATATGTATTCTGATATGTTTTCTCATTTGAGTATTCTTCTTTTTCATTTATTTTCAACCTTTTTTTGATGTTTATTTGATTTTTTTTTGTTCATGTATGATTTGATTTAATTACTTTTACTTTTATGTTGACTTTGCTTTGTATTGATATTTTTTATTTTGTTATAAGTGCTTCCCTCATCAAGCACAAGATTGTAATCTTTTTGATGAGATACTGCAGGGAAAAATATGTAAGAATATTATTACTAGTGAATTTATATATTCATTTGTATTATAAAATATATTAAAAATAAAATAAAATAAATAAAATTAAATAATAAATTAAATAATAAAAATATGTTTATGAACCACGAAGCAAAATACAAACATACATAATTATAAATAGGTACCTATATATAACAACAAAAAATCAAGAAAAAAAAATATAAAATATAAATTTACAAAATATATAAGAAGTGAAGTACTATAAAAATAAAATTAAAGAGAAAAAAAAGATTAAGCAGGTACAAAAATAAAAAAAAATATAAGAAAAAAAGAAGAAGAACCCAGAATTTATACAATCTTTAAAAGTCTATCTTTATATTCATATATTGAACAGCAAAAGACATCAACAGAGCCAAACTCATTACCAAGTCTATGTAGTCTCAGAATAGGCGAGTGAATATAATAATTGTTATAACTAGATTTTATGAAAAAATATAATGAAGCCTGTGTTTGTCATGTACGGGTAATCGGAACATTAAATGAAATGAGACACGTTAAATCAAGGACGTCCAACCAGCCATTTAAAATCTTATAAATATGAAACGCAGATTATTTTATAAATTTATTCCATTATTAATGAAAATTATTTAGTAAACAAACAGCTTGAGTTTTACTGAATGGTCATTATCGTTTAAATTCATTTTATTTTATTTTTTATATTCTTTTATGTAGCTTATCGGGCAACTAACAGGTGCTATGTCAAATAATTATTTAACTTGCACCCAATAACAAGTTGCCATATTCTGGAGACTTCGATATTTATCTTCATAGATCCAGACTGAAAACACAATTAAAAACTGTGTCTCCACCGGTAATCGAACCCGGGACCCTTGGATCAGCAATCAGATACCTAACCAACTGAACCACGAAGGCCGACTTTATTAAGAACCTTTACAGATTTTTGTGTTGTGCAATTTCCTGTTAAATGTTATGTTTCTGTTAAACATATGTTTAGTTAATTTGTACTGGTTTTGAACACGTGTTTCGTATTTTTGGTGTTAAATTATTTATCATTTTATATTAATTTATTGATTCTACTATTGAGCACGGAATAATCTTCTAATCAACGAATAATTAGAAATAATTTAGTACATCTAGTTTCTAGTTCAAGGGTTATTTCAAAATCATTGTGGTTCGTTAACTCATTTGATTTATTTATTTATTTCTTTAACAATTTTTTGGTACAGAGTATATAAAACATATTTACTATAACATGCATATACATACATACATCAATTACACATACCATAAATCCCACAAGGATTAGCCTGTTTGTGGGTATACCTTAATAAAATTATCAATAAAAATGTTGATTGTGTGTTACTTGTAAAGTTTTTTCTTAATGCAAAAGAAGTGATTAATATATTTGAAAAATGGTAAAGCATAATACATATGTAGAATGTGAATAAAATATAAATAGGTACCTACATAATACTGGTTTAAATAATTAAGTATTACAAAAAGAGAGAAAAAAAACTAAATATAGGTAAATAATAGAAAAAAATAATAACAATTAGGGTATTATAAAGGGAAATCCTGTATGTCCTCATTATCATTAAGCCATGACTTGAGACGATTAACAAAATGCTGAGTGATTATTTAGAGACTTAAGAAACATTGGCAACATATTGAATGATCTAGGAGCTACATACAGAACATTTTTGATGGAAGAACATTTTTTTTAAGATTATTTAAATACTGTATCAAATGATTCCACATTTTTATTCCATAACTTCGTCGATTATATTTCGTCTCACTATGACATTATCAAGACTACACAGAGTTCTAGTTAAATGATGTTTCTTAGGACGACGAAATTGTTAATAATAATGACAATTAAAACTACATTAACCTTCCGCAAATAGCGATATTACTGCCATGTGTCAATTCATTCCAACTAACCAGTGTTTTCAGCCAATAGAAAAAAATATTTGTGTGAGAAATATTTCTCATTTTATTGGTGTTCTTAAATAAAAAAAAACCTACATAGTACATATATGCAAATGAAATAAATTTCTCATCCCAGACAGCCATTAATCATACTATAAAGGTCTTGTGGCAACTTGAGTTTTTCGTAAAAAAAAAATCGGCGTAAAAATAAAATATAAGCAACATTTATCCTGAAGCATTTCGCTCATCCGATCGGTGATTACCTAACACTAGTACCTACCCCTATAGACACGCACGGCGATGTTAGTTGGCAATAAAAATGGCGTCGATGACAAAAAGACATCCTCGCCACCCTCTGACACCAGCCAAATATTTCTCTCGCGACAAAACGACAAATAATTCAGTCACGTCTACGCACGCGCGGTTTTGACATACACGGTTTTGTTTAGATAATAATAATAATAATTCTTTATTGGCTAAAATAACATAACAAAATAAGTGCAAACAAGAGCAAGTTAAAACATTAAAATAGCCAAAAGGCGGACTTGTTAATAAAATTAACATCTTCCAGTCAACCTTAGAAAATAAAAATAATATAAGAACATATATATCAGAACATATATATATACACTAGCGGACCCGACAGACGTTGTTCTCTCTCTCTCTCTCTCTCTCTCTCTCTCTCTCTCTCTCATACGAAGATACAGAATCCCCTAATAATTGATTCTATTATTTTAGTTCAATATTTAGAAGTTTGGAGAAAGACTGTTCAAAGAATAATCTTGGTCCATTTTGAATTTGGTCCAGTTATCATTAAAAAATTTAAAAATGCCATAAGAATACCTATATGTATTTCAAACAAAATATATAATTATAACCTTAATATTTTATAGTAAAATATATATTTATAACCTAATTTTATAGTACGAAGTTGTATATTTTTTCACTATAGAATATTCTCTCTAATATACGTTTGATCTTGACGTTTCGATCACAAAATATATATTTATAATCTCAATGTACATTACGGATGTTTTTAAAATTTCGCTATTATGAACAGAATATTATATCACAATATAATAATATCACACGATAATATAATGATAAAAATATACATAAAACTTAATAATTTAATATAATATTCATAAATAAATTTAAATATTTAGACGGAAATATTATGAAACACTACATTGAGATAACTTTGATATACCTATCGTCATAATACCACTTATATTAATAAAACAGAATATACTTGTAAAAAAATTAAATAGCTTTATACAGTAATAATAAGAAAATATACAAACAACTTAATAATTTCATAAAATATTAAAAATATGAACACAAATACATCAAGTGAGAAAAACATCTGTCATAACCAACATTGCATAATATTATGACATATTGGAAGCCAATTTTCCCACTATTCAAAATGCGTATTCCAAAATATATTTATAACGATTCCTATTTTTGTTGTTCTTTTATTAAATTCCTTGATGTGAATCTAATCCATTCAGGGACTCACATAAACACACACAAAAAGTTTCATCAAAATCGGTTCAGCCGTTTAGGAGGAGTTCAGTGACATACACACGTACGGAAGAATTATATATATATAAAGATATACACACACATACATACATACACACATATGCATTAGAGTATATTAATGAAAAAAACAAAGCATGTTCAGCAATCTAATACAGTTAAGAAAAAATATAAAATAATAGTAATATATATAGAATACATAAAATATACCTGGCAGCACCAAAAAATGCTACATGGCATATACACTTAAAGAATGTCAAAAATTTGATGCATTTTTGCATTCACTTTTGTATTGGAGCAAATTTATTGTCAACATATGTACCAAGTTGTAACATATATGAGTGTGTATTTTTATAAGGATTCACATTTTAAATCCCGTATATGCTGATTCAATAAGGAGGGAACCTAATTGAATCTTAATATGCTGACACTCTCAGATATTCACCTACATAAAAAACATTAATTTAATTCATTAACTTATTAAATATATCAAACTATTTTTGGTTACTTTAAATGAAATTTACTAGTATCGTAAAATAATAGAGTATCGAGAATTAAAAGATTACTCACGATATTAAATACTATATTAATTTTAGTTACGAATTTCAGACATACAATATAAATTTCTGAATAAAAAACTTGCGAAATTAACGCGAAAGAGGGGAGATTGGCACTGAAGTGCGTTCGGTTAAATACCCCACTAGCGCCAAATTTCAGAAAGATCGATGTTTTCTAATTGATCGCTAGGAGGAGTATGCATCCATTTGACAGGGTGGTCGCTAGACGCTGTGCAGCCACAAAGTCACTGTTTAAAAATCTAATGACACATCACTTTGTTTTGATATTTTGGTGTGACTGGTATTGACGCAACCGCTTCATCGGCAGGACGGATGTCAATGAGAAAGTAAAAATATAAATAAATAAATAAATAATAATTTATTGGTTACATATATACATACATAAAAATAACAAACAATTATACATTTTTTGCACTATTTTACAACAATTAGGCTATTGCTCAGCTAAACAGTGTACACCCGTGGAGACCCACAGTACAGCTGGTTTTCAGCAATGCCTAAGGTATATTTTTTTAGATGAAGTTCCGGATTTTATATCAATATTTCCTTTGTTTTCTTTTCAGTATTGTGTTATGAATCATTGTTAGATTTAGAAGAAAAGTGGCGGGTAGGGAAGCGAGCGAACAAAAACTAGTTAACGGGAACATATTTAAAAGTGAACTTATTATTTATTACTAATGCTTCTAAATCATCTTTTTCCGAGAAAAACGGTCGAATCAAACTACTCACACCGATATTTTTGAAATGAAAATTTTTTTCATACAGTGAATGTTATCATTTCACTATAAACTCGTTATTTAACATATAAAATAAGAACAATACAAAGATATTATTTGATCATTTTTCACACTACAAATAAAATGCCTTGCCACTGCTAAAATACCATATGTTATCTATCGAGCTGATACTTAGGCAAACCATAACAGATACAGTATTGTGAAGTAATCTAGCAATATTTTCCCTGCTAAGGTATTATTTATTTATTAAGTTCAACGCTCATTAGAGCATTTACAAAAAAATGTTAAAAAGAAGAAAAAAAATGTGCATTGCCATGATCATAAAAAAACAACATAATAAAATAATACAAATGAAAAATAAAAAACATAGGCAAGTTAAAATTAATAATATAGAAAAAAATACTCAAAAAACAAAAGTTAAAAAACAATAAATGAAAAAATCTTTTTTTTTAATATAATAAATAAAATTCTCAGATAAAACAGCAAAACATTGTTGTAAAATAAATACACAAATGAAAACTGACAAAAAATAGAAAAAATTTACATAAAAAAATATAATGAAAGCAAAGAATAAGACAATAATTTAAAAAAGTTACATGTTATTAAAAAGGGTTCTGTGCATCTCCCTCTAACAAAAGCTAATACCAACATTGAAAAGTCTATACTAGAGGAATACTCGTTACTTAGACGTTGCATGCGAACGAGCGCCGAATTTTGTTGAGCCTTTGTAAGATATGTAATTGTCGCAACAAAAAACATTCGGTGCTCTGGTACATCAAAACCATTTATTTAGTTTTCATGAATATCAGGAATATGTTTTCATGAATATAAGAAAAGCATGTGATAGTGTATCTCATACTAAATTAATTAATAAAATAAATGACATTGGATTGCAAAAGACAGTTAAAACTTGGTTCTATAGCTATCTCAATAACAGAGAACAATACACTAAAGTAAACAATCATATAAGTGAACCCCTAACAAGTAATTTCGGAATCCCACAAGGTACAGTTATAGGCCCAATACTATTTATAATCTACGTAAATGAAATATTTAATATTGATCTGAACGGAAAAATAATTTCATATGCCGACGACACTGTACTCATTTTTAAAGAAAATTCGTGGAAAAATGTAACATACTTAGCCAATAAAGGTATTAATAAACTCAAAATATGGTTCGATGATAATTTACTTTCATTAAACTCAGAAAAAACAGTGTTCGTTCCCTTTTGTTTAAACGTCAATGAAATAACTGATAATATCAACATAAATATAATACAAGAAAACGAAACTCAAAATAAAATAGCTAAAAAGGACGAAGTAAAATACCTTGGAATAACCATTGATAAAAATTTCAAATGGAAACACTTCATAGAGTTAACAAAAAATAGAATGAGAAAGTTAATTTACATATTTCTACAACTGCGTAATATACTGACAATCCAAAATTTAAAAATATTATACTTTGCCTTTGTACAATCTATTCTACAATATGGAATCCTTGGATGGGGTGGAACGTATAAAACTAATTTAAAACCGATTGAAATCACTCAGAAACTGATCATAAAAATAATCTTAAAGAAACCAATAGACTTTCCCTCCAATGAAGTATTCAAACAATTTCGTGTACTAAAGCTAAACAATTTATATAAAAAATATACTCTTTTAACAACATTTAAAAAATATTGTAGTGAAATACATGAAAACAACAATAGAACCAGATCGAAAAATAATATTGCTATCCCTCGCGTCAATACATCTGCAGCCCAGCACCACTTTACATACCTGGGAATAAAACATTTTAATGACCTTCCAGATGAATTGAGGAAAATGAAGGAATATATACAATTTAAATATTCTATTATAAAACATATTAACAATTATAATTACATCCAGTGATGGATTTTTGTTTTGTTGTTTTTTTTTATTTTATTTTAATTTTTTTATATTTCCAAATTACGCCAAATTGTGAGTGTAAATTTTTTTTTTTTTTGTGTTGAGTTGTGTGTACTTTTTTTTTTTTTTTTGATGATATGTTATGTGTATATATAATTTTTTGATGTTGTCTGTTATTATATAAGAAATATTGATTTTGTTTTTGATGAGTAATTTATTTGAATTTGTTCTTGATGTAATTAATGTATTTTTATTGTATTCCAGTTTTTGCGGTTAGTGGTTTTTGTTTCGTGACGGTGGACGGTGAACGGTGAATGCCTGCTAGTGGGGCCCTGTGAACGGCAAATGCAGTTCGCGGTTCTCAGTATGCGCTTGCGTATACTAGAGTATGCTCCATTGGTGAGAGTTCATCCGTAAACTGTTCACCAGTTCGCGTAATATTAATTTAAATATATGTGTGTTATTTTTAGTAATATTATATGTTATTGAAATAAATGAACCGATAAAATGACTGTGCTCCTCCCTCGAACACGAGATTTGATCTCAACTGAGGGATGAATAGATATTAAATAATTTAATTTTAAGATACTGTGTATAATTCTTTTTATCATTAATGTATAATTGTTAAAATAAAAAAAAATAAAAAAAATAAAAAAAAAAATGTTTGTTCATTAATCTGATAGTGAAAATAAATTTCCTTTTTTCTTTTCCTCACCAAGTGTCCCACATGGTGGTATTTGATTATTACTCGATTATTTTGACACACATCGAACAGGTATTTGGTATTAGCGTTTGTAATCTCTGCAGTGAATTGTACCGTGAATTTGGAGGCAAAACCCTGATGGTATTCGTCACTACGAAATTGACAAAGTAAAACCGACGAACTCTGTTTATTGACCAATAAATCAAAACGTTTCTGTCAATATTTGTATGGAAATGTTTGTTTTTCTTTTTCTGTATTGTTTGACGCACGAATTGGCATTCAACGCGCCACCAATACAACACGCTTAGAAAATATAAATAATAATACCAATAATCAGTATGAATAAAATATACAGAGTATGAACATTAGCAATCTTCAACAATGTAATTTCGAATTTTTCTTCCTAAAAAGGAGATAGCGGCTAAGGGCCGGTCTTATAAACGTCCGTTAGTTAGATTTCAGACCAAACAAACCGAAATTTGATACAAATGCTCTATATTTTCGTCTTATAACAATCCGTTAGTAAATGTTTACCGATAGCCTTTACCGACGGTTGGACCACCGATTAAGCGTTCGTTAACGATAAGTTATGGAAGTATTGAGTTTTACCATGCTTGTTTTTTTGTGTTGAGGTACATTTTTAATATTCCAACTTCGTCTCTATTGAGATAATTAAAAATCTGTTAAAAAATATCTTTGACTCCCGACAGGGAAAAAAATCCAATGTTTGCGCATATGCAATAATAAAAATATATTCGATTACATTTTTAATATTACGAATATTTTGAAATACAGTTTAGTTATAGTTTTTTTTTTAGTTAACATTTTTTGGATTTTTATATTGAATTGCTTTTTTTCGATAAAAATGTCGGCCGACAGTGATTTTGAATAACGAATTTGATTACAAGTTTGTGTTTGACCAAATATTTTATTATTTCAACATGACATTGATGACACTGAATTACGTTTTATTTTATTTTAATTAATTTTTTTTAATTTTAAATAATAAAAAATAAAATAAAAAATGAATGAATATATAATTGTAACTAGTTACTACATATGCATTAAGTTTTTTAAATTTTAATGCCATAAATTAGGCATAAATGCTTGTGATATAAGTGAACAAAATCAGTTGAGGCGAGATTTGAACCCGCGTGCACTGAATTACTAATCCAGCGCGCTAGCTAAATAATAAAGGATTATCAACATTTTTGTAATTTTTGATATTGTTTGAAGTAAGCAAAAAAACACTCTGTTTATATATTGCAATGATAGCACCGCTTTATCCATTACAATCCATTATAGTCCAATACAAATCTATTGAAAATCCATTGTAGTCTAATTAGACTGTAACTATCAAATAAACGGAGAGTTAAAATAGTTTTATAATACCGCCGATAGTAATATCTACTTAGGAACATCCATCCGTTAGTAAATCGTTAACATACTTACGAATATTTGGTCTTTCGTTTATAAGACCGGCCCTAAATGAATGAAATTCAATCAAATCTATGACTACATTGTTTGTTTTTTTTTTCTCTAAGGCTTTTCACCCAAAAAGGATGTTGCATCCGTTACTTATCGTTATTATTTCCAGTCACGTGACAACTGTCACTTCCATACATTGAGTTATATTTTCTTGGGCTAAATGATTCGTTGTCAAGAGGGGTTGAAACATTAGATTACAAAAAAAAAACTAAATTCTAATAATAGTCACATTCTTTACAATAGATTTAAATATTAAACCATGAACCTGAGAAGAGTTTATGTAGTTTATTTGAGTTAGTTGAGTTGAGTTTAGTTTTTTTACTACGTTTTGTTTAGCATTGCAATTTTTAAGTACCTAGATAGATACACGTGAAAAATTTTAATCTTGCTTAATTTTTATGAAAAGTAAGCTCATAAAAATTAAGCAAGTATTTCAACTATGAGTTAAATTATTCAATGACAGACGCTCCTTATAAATGAAGACAAAAATTCACAAGGTTCATAGGTCAAAAAAAAATTTCCTCGAATATCGTTGTAGAGTTCTCGTCGGACGAGTTTAAAAGAGAATAAAGTTTTAAATTGTTTATAATATTCTCGACTATCTTTTGTAGCGAGAAACTTTACAGAAATAACTGCATCTTTCGATCAAGCGACATCACCCGACCTTCTCTAATTTGTCACGTTTCAATGAACTCTTCTAAGCAATGACATTCCAGAGATCACCCACCCGTCCAATTACCAGCAGAAACTAAATTACTGTATCGTCTCCGTGTCACATCTTGTACCAGACTTCAATTTTACTTCGATCCACTCGATTCTCTCAACTTGGCACAGAATATCGCAGTGCGGGTGTAATTCACATCATTCCAGTCGCCACTAGGCTCTGTCACGCGAGTAACCAAATTATGTCGTATTATTATTATTTGTAATTGAGGTTTTAGACGACATGAAAATCCGGGATTTGGGAAGCTGTGTTAAAAACAACTCGTAATTATCCGAAATTCAAAATATGCACAAATAAATAAATAAAAAATATAATTTGAATGATAAAAATCAGGTTCAAATTATGACCATATAGACTTCAAATGATGTTAAGGGATATTACAAAGCTAATTTCTTACTCAATAAAATATAACTAGGTATTCTGTAATGGTATAATATTTTGTTAAATTTATTTAATTCGTGTAGATACATTTTTATGTGAACAATGGCGGGTTTATTGCGATAAGGCAATTTCTTCCAACCAACCAAACAACGTAAGGCCATAGATAGTGTAGGTACACTGCTGAGCATCTGCAACACCTGGTCAACTCGATCAATGAATCTGGAAGGGAATTTGGCCATAAAATTAATTATCTAGAATCATGAATGCATTTTCCTTGGTCATGGTCTTTAAATGAATGCGTTCTCAGAACTTCCAATTAAGTTAATGTTTTTTTTTTGTATAATGATGAGTCAACCATCTTCTTCTTCTTCTTCAGCCCCTTTCACTCCACTGCTGGATAAAGGCCTCTTCCTGAGTTTTCCACTTCTCTCTATCCTGGGCGCTCTGTTTCCACCCATGTCCCACCAGTTCGACAATGTCGTCAGTCCATCTCCTCTGTGGCCTCCCTACACCTCTTCTATTTTAATAGGGTCTCCAATTCAGAATTTTGGGGGTCCATCTATCATCTCTCTGTCTTGCCACATGACCTGCCCATTGCCACTTCAGCCTTCCCACTTTTTCTGCAATGTCGGTGACCTTTGACCGGCGTCTTATTTCCTCGTTTCTTATTTGGTCTCTCAAGGATACGCCCAACAGTTGTCAGTCAACCATCATTTATCAATAATGTGGATTTAATATTTTGCAAAACAACAGCAGAAGTAAAATAATACGACCAAAATAAATGTACTCCGATAAAGAAAGGAAGAAATTATTTGAAAAGACAGCATCGAACATTGAAGCAATTGGATTGGTACACCGATAATATGTGTCTAGCAATTTATGTTTACTGGACTGGACGAGTACTGGCTTCATACACCCTGACTTTAAGAGTTGATAGATATTCCTTTCATCCACTTTTGAGTATTCCAAAGCCAGCGAAGCGTGAACTTGGTATCGGATATTCACCGCAAAAATTTGAATTCTTTTTCGTTTCGAACAGAGATATGTATGCAGATGTAGTCCATAATGCTGGGTACACGAATACATTACTTTGGTTATGAGGAGCTGAGTTCCTCATAAATATATTTTATTCATAACTGCAAAACGATTCTTAAATTCAGAGGTAACAAGGTATAAAGATATCAACCAATGCATATTGTAATTCAATCATATAAGCTTCATCAAAGCTATTTTTAGCCAATTACTTGCTATTAAAAACCAATAAAGATTTTTAGGACGAAACTATTTTACTAACCAACTTCTAAGAATGCAAGATAAGAATTCTACGTGAACGTTTTGGTCAAGATACGATTATGGGATCCATGAGAAATTCCAGATAATCATGAATTTGCGAAGGGTTTGCGTGTTATCTACATACATTCAAATAATCACGTCATGAAATTTTTATTTTCAATTTGGTAAAAAGACACATCACTTTCATAAAATGAAATAAAATAAAATATTAAAATAACTGAACAAACTCATTTACCCATTATTCTCATAATATATCTCAACTTGCATTATCCTAATTAAATTTGGATTATCGCCATCCGCGATAATCCAGATTAGGGGGCTGTTTGGTTTGTCCACGCACGTTAAATAGTAGTCAGATTATGATATCCATATTTCGGTTCGATCCCGAAATATAAGTTTAATTTGCATACCAACAGAAAATCATTTGTATTAAATTCCTAATAACCTTTAAATATCGATACACATCCCAAAAATATAACCCCCATAATGTGATGTATCTAACGGTTGACATAAGAAATGCATGTGTGGCGCCTATGTCAAGTAAGGATCGAAGATCGATTCATTATAGACACAATGGCTGTACTCTCGTCAGCCATCGATACATTCACAAACAAGAGAACACGTAAAGTCATACATTTAAATCAAACCGTTACTACTCCGCTCCATTTGACTCTAAAGTTACAGCCACGGAGCTATAGATGCTGTTACTCCGTGTCGGGATACCTCGTCCTGAATAGCTAATTATCACACATAACTGTACAAACGAACGACACGCCGTGGAATCTGTTATTTCCATACTAAAGTAGTGTGACTTGCGCTCTTCACTCTCGTTACACACACACACATAATAATGTTAAATAATGTTGAGTTTGTGTAAATAAATAAACGCTAGGAGTACTGATTTAATTTGCGATTATCTCACATGGTGCTGAAGTTCAGATCTTGAACCGGGTATTAATTCAGAGTGTAGATATACATATTTCCAATAGAATTCTTGGCACTTCAAAACATGGTTTTCACCATATATTCGTAGTAGGTATTCTTAAAAATGTGCCTCAGGCGGTGAATCCAGATTATGGTGCTTTTGTAAACAGACTTAGGAGTGTTTAGAAAGTATTTTAACCTTCTTATTCTATTCCAATTTCACTGGATTCACGAATCCAGGGCCACGAGCACAGGCGACCAGAGTACCAGCCAGAATAGGCGAGCTACATAGGCTTGCGACCATTTATGCGGGCTTAAGGGCCCCTTTCATGAATCGAGTCCCACCAACCTCCGACTGGTACCTACTCCACTTCCCTGCGCAACCAAATCCAATAGGGCACGGACAATGCTGCTTTTACCACTCAATCCAAAAGTTTTTTACTCCTCAATAACCCAAGGGGATATAGTGGGGAGTTATGATTTCGCAATTTTTAAGGCTATTTTTTTGCAGATTATCAACTAGTATCATGCTGATTCTGAAAGTTTCATCACAATGTATCTGTGTGTGTGAGCTATGTGCTGTGTGCTAGGCGCAGTGTGCTATGTACGGCGTGTTAATTTTTAATTTATCGATTATAGACTAAAGTACTCATTCGATTCTTTTTAAATTTTGCAAATATGTATATCTAATCCTCGCTTAGATCCCATTAGATTTTCTCAATTTTTTTAACTGTCAAATATTTCAAAGTGACCCCAAGCTCAGGAAATTTAAAATTTGATATTTTTATTTTCAAATTGATAAAAAGACACATCACTTTTATAAAATGGCATTAAAAAGTTATCAAGTTTTCATAATAAAATATTTAAATAAAAAACAATTTATCAAACTCATTTCATGAAAATGCTGAATATTTTCCATACAAAATTTGAATAATTTATAGAAAGACTTGTTAGTGAGGAGTTTAGCGTTGGCCACAACCCACTCGTTTTTTTTTACCCCAAGGTAGACCTAGATCCTTAAAGTAAGAATATAAAAAAATTGAGGCCAGGCCTCTCGACCCCACCTCTACAACATGTATAATTATGCTAAAGCCATTTTGAACTGTTTTATCTACCAGTTCCTTGTTTTTTGGAATAATTGTGTCCCACGGAACAGTCTGCTACATATAAATAACTATTTTCAATGAAAGAGAGTATATTGTCAGAAAGTATAAGTCAGGTCTAAGAAAGGAGATGCAGATCTCCTTTGGAAGGGTATATCTCTCTGCTCTCGTATACAATTGAACACATTTCACGTATCAAATACAGGCTTCTTATTTAAAATAGTGAAAAATAAAATAGCATTGAATGTTCATCTTACTTAGTCAAAGTTCAAGTTCCTAGTCACTATAACAGAAGACTGCATTAGACAGTCGAATATCTTATGTTTAAATCGATGCATTACAAATTCAATACAAGCTTCTATAGTTATCAGGAATTTTTTCAACTGTTATTTAACAACATTATCATGTAAAGTGTATTCATAAAAAACACCACATTGCATTTTCAGCAAATGACTTACTAGTTAAACACTGCATTTCTATAATGCCGTCAGTGAAATATTAGGTTATTGGATTAGTTTTTATTATTATTATTTTTATATTGTTTTATTCATTTGATATTCAGAATAATGAAAAATGAACTTGATATTATGAAGAAAGATGTGATTAATAGGAAACAACACATTGAGATTTGGACACTTGGGAAGAATGACTTGGGAATACATGAACAGAATAAAAGGGCGGGGGCGCCCAAGAAAAGGATGGCTCGACCATGATGTGAACGATATTCTGAAAGACGAAAATGTAAGAAGCACGAACAACAGACGAACATGTTTTAGACGATGCATAAAAATGTTGACGAAGAAATGAATGTGTGTCAATATAGAAAAATGTAGCTGCCGGTTCTCTGTGCCTACCCCGTAAGGGACATGGCGTGATGGTATGTATGTATGTTTATTTAGAATTGATAAAAAAATCTAGTTCGAACTTGTCTAATCAGAATCAATACCTTAGACCGCCGTGGCACAGTTGGTAAGCCGTTCGGTTTCTGTGTGGGCGTCCTGGGTTCGATTCCCATCAGATGAGAAATTTATTTATATTCATTTCTCACGCGAAAATTGCTCCTCTGGTTTAATTGTTTAAAGTGGTACCTGTAAGAATTTCCGGACTATTTTACATGTTGGTATTGTGTTGATTATTGTAGTTTTTTGTATGTTGCTGATGACGTATGGGGGTAGCTTTATGTCTATATTTTTGGAGTGTTCTTGGTATGGCGCCTGTAGGTGATAATATTATCGGGACTGTGGTTACTTTTTCTTGTTTCCATTGTGATTTTATTTGTTCTGCTAACGGTATGTATTTATAGATATTGTTTGGTATTGATATTTCTATTAAATATATGTCTATGTATTTTGTCAATTAGTGTGGTTGTGTAGGTTTGTTCTGTCTGTGATAATGTCTCTATTCCAGTATAATTTGTAGTTGTCGTTTTCTGTCACTGCTGGTGGTGTGGATTGATGAGTTTGTGGGCTAGTTTCAAATATATGTGTTTGCAGATGTCATCGTGTCTAATTGTACCTTTATTCCGTCGGTGCTGGAATTGGGCAGCCACCTGTTATGTGTTCTATTGTTTCTTTTTGTGATTTGCATTTTTTGATTATTATTATACCTTCATCTTTCTTGTCATGAATATCGATTTCATAAGTAATATAATGAAATTTGTGCTAGTTGATATAAATAATGATTGCTCTCGTAAATTACAGATACCATATTCCATGAGTTATGTGATCGTTAAAGAAATATATTACGAAAAATTATACTTAAAATTATAGTTGCTTACGAACTACGACTAGATGGAATAATAATTCAAGTAATACAAACTATAAATATAATATTATGTACCTAAATAGTGGTATATTCTCTTTGAAGCTTTTTGCTTTGACTTCTGTAGGTACGTATGAAAAATCCTACTTGGTTTATTTTGAATTTGTATTCACGTGAATTTCCCGATAGACGATCTCATCCAATTATTGTAGAAATATTATATTGCTTAAAAAGTATCAATGGAAATGTTCAGTAGTGAAATTTCTTTGACAAATTTAATGTTTTACTTCCTTCCGTGGGTATATATGCACTGTTTGAACATTTATATATTTAGCTCTCGCCATTTGTGCCGTTGAATGCGATGTCCATTTCAATTATATCGTTTTAGTGCAAGAGATAGCAACGTCAAAAAAAAACATATATTTTTGGCTAGTTTTTTAAAAAGGCAAGTCTGAAAACTGGGAGTGGTTACGTTTACCAGTGCGCATTGCGCATCTATAGGTGAAAATTGTAGATTTTAATATCATTTGTAAGTCCTTTATGTGCTATTAAGAAACTCATCTCATAATGACGAAACTTGATGAATTGTTCAGCGCACATCCGGGAAGGTTTCTGAATTTATATTTGTTTATTTATCGAGTTATCATCAGAAGAAAGAGATTATGACAGAAGATACTGGAGTTCCTTTCCATTCTTTCTGTTCCTTTCGTCCCAGACATAGATTTTCCTGTGACTAAGCGTTTAACTTGCCACCGATCGTCGAATAAATTCTTGGTAGAACTTTTTTAATAAATTTATTCGTTAGATGTGAAACAAATAAATAAAATAATAATAACTCATTTACGGGTGTGCGCTAAACAGAAGAATTTTATAAGAATGAATAACATAAAAACATACTTTTGTAGGTACAAATTATATTGAAATGATATTAATATCCGAAATTTTCACCAAAAAAGATGATCTAAAAATATATTAATTGGGAATAGAGAGAAACTAGCAAAACAACAGAAATTCTTGAACGAGAAGAAAAACAGTTTTCATAAAGAAACGTATGCTGATGGTAAATAAGTAATAATGATTATAAATTAAACATTAAAAAAAATTAAATAGATACGTAAGAGTTAAATTACGTTTGGATAATTTTACGATGGCTGAATTGTAACAATAATGTTATTAATAAATTTATTATATATTGGTGAAGGTTTATAATTCATTAAAAGCGTTTTTTTAAATAGGTACATTATTTTAAGATGAAAATAAGGCAAAGTTTACTCAAGTAAACCATTAAACAGAAACAGCCCATCATCCAAAGCAATGCGTATCTAAATTTAGCTTAACTTTTGTTATTAAACCTTCATCGACTGTTTAAACATCGCATTCCGGTCTTTACAAATAACCAAACTCATTAAGAAATTATACCAGAGAATATTAACTCATTAAGATATATTATGTGCATGTGAGAAGATGCATTCATGTAAGAGAAGCGATAAATGGATGATGAAACAGATGCTTTGAAAATATAGTCATGTTGTAATATGGTAAAATTATTTGCATTACATGCAAAATTTTTTTGTAACATACTTCTAGCTTTTTTGCCGTGAGGCACAGGCTTAGAATAGTGTTACCACTCTTTTCTATTAATGTTTTCTAGTGTCCCGTAAGAGCCGGGTAATCGAAAATACAACAGGCAACAATAACATCTCACATTATGTAGTTCAGCAATGAGGTTCACCACCCATTCTGAATGTAGCGCATTTTTAGGTGAGACGAGATTGATGTGTGAGTGTTTACAAAAGTATTGTGCTCCCTTTTATAATTATAATTCACACCTGTCGCTGGTTACTTCACATTGTGGGATATGCCGTGATGGTATTAATGGATGAATGATGTAGTCAATGTCCTGATATTACATCGACTATCTCAGTAAACATATGCAAAAGTCTTTAGCAAAAATATCTATTTGTTAATACCTGATTCCTTCTTCCTGTCCTCTTCCTCTCTTTATCCTTTTTTTTTTCCTTTCATTGCTTTGAAATGTTCTTTTATTCAATATTTTCTTTTTCTTTTGTTTTTATTCTCACAAATCTATTTTCTTTATTTGATTTTATTTTTTATTGTTGTCATGTCACTTTATTGTTATTGTATTATATATTAACATCAACTTTGGTTGGTTGAAAGAAACTGACGTTTGGCATTAAACCCTCACAAGTTATATTATTATGCACAAGAATTTTCAAATAAATAAAATTATAATATATACCTATTCTTGTTTAATTTTCCCTAATGATAAGCAATCACGATTATTTCTGTCTTATTATTGAAGGAGATTTAGAAGTATTTTCGGTACTTTCAAATGGCAAATTAAAAAAAACATGAACATAATTTTAGATATCAACATCAGTGGCTTCACAGCCCACAGGATTGACTTGGACCTCCTCGAGGAATCGTCTCCATTCCACCCCATCCATGGGCCTTTCTCTCTGAAGGTCCCTCTAGACTCCATCCATCCATCGTAGTTTCGGCCTTCCCACACATCTTCTTCCCTCCGGACGTGATGCATCATCTCATACGTGCTCGTTGATTGTTCAAACTTATTATGTTTCCTTCTTTCAAAATATCATTCACATGGTCATGCCATCCCTTTCTGGGACGACCTCTGCTATTCACTCCATCTCTTACACCCATTTTTATTTTTTTGGTCGGTCGATCATCGTTCGTTCTTTCAATATGTCCACCTCAAGTAGGGTTGCCAGATGGAAATTTGAAAAAGGAGGACAAAAAGTACAAAAAAGGAGGATTTTCCTTAAAAAGGAGGACAATGATAAAAAAAACCGCTATTACTACTGACGCATGTCGAAGAATTTTCATCGTCTGATAATTACTTTATTTCTTCATTTTTTTATATCTTCAATGCAGTCGCTATAAAACATTATATAGTTGAGTCATTATTTAAACTATTAACAATGAAGCAATATTTTTTTAATGAATTCACTTCATTTTAAACATCATGTTTCACCAAAACACATTTTTTTTGTTATAAGTTCTTGGTGCTCTTTTATGAAATATGTATAAAAATCTTTAGTAGACATGTTTTTTTGAAATTATATTGGATAAGAATCAACGCAAAAGGAAGACATACGGTAGGTAAGGGAGGACAGTTTATCGAAAAGGAGGACATGTCCTCCTTTAGGATACCGTCTGGCAACCCTAACCTCAAGGCATTCATTTTCATTTTACATATAATATGTAGATTTTTCTTAAAATGATGTTAAAAGTCACAAGTTAGAATAATGGCCTTGATTATATTTTATGACCCAAAAGTGTGTACCAAGTTATAATATATTCATAATAAATATACCCAATATAATATTCTATATAGTGAACTAGTTTTGGTAATTTAAACATGGAAATGATATTTTGTTGGACCTTTTTGTGTCATAGGCTGTGTGTAATATTGGCCATGCCATATAAAGGAGGGTAAACAAAACGATAAATATGAGAAACTAGGATATATTCGAGTTATACAAAGTTAAAGATGAAATGAGATCAACAAGATAGGTTTATAAGTAGGTCCACAATTCATAACTGCTATAGTAAATCTAATAGTCGCGCTCTATAACTTGTTTTACAAACAAGAAAGCGATTACTTGGTAAAAGACAAAGAATTTGATAAATACTTAGGAACAATAATCACGCCATGTTCCTATTACTAAAGTTTTGTAAAAATATTACTATTACATAAAAAAAACATTAAATAAGACAGCTGATTAAATCAAAATAGGTACTAGGAAAGATAGGAGGAGACAGCTGTCAATGTCAATTAGGAATATAAAAAGTGCTAGGACATCTGGTAGTGGTTATTCTACTCGGACAGCGAAAGCAATTTTTTTTTCAATAAGTCTGGGGAATCCACAAAATTGTTGACCAAATCAAACAAATATATAATACCAATTACTTATTGTTGTCATTATAAATATGGTGTGATAAATAAATAAATTAATATTTAGGGTTCTGCGGTTAGCCAGAGTTACTAAATTATGATAATCGATTGATTCAGCATGATTACATGTAGGTACTAAAGTTGAGTGTAAACGAAAAAATCAACCAATCTTCATTTGTTTAAAGAATTTATCGCCGTGTTGATATATGTAAATATATTAAAGACCAAAATAGCCAGGTCTATTGCACCTGTACTATTTCCTATATTTACAGGTAAAAATTTATTACTTAAATATTCCTATGAGGCATATGGTACACTGTTAGACACAATAATGCGACTATCCTTGCAATGCCGGCTGAATTCTTAAGTAACACATACCAGCTACAAGTGCCACACCTGAAATTCCTCAAAGAACTCACTCAATTTTGTACCGTGCCAACGATAATTTGTTATTTAGAATTCAATGTTGTGAAAACGTTACACGATTAACTATGATATATGAATAATATTTATTGTCTATCGTAATAAATAGGACAGAGAATTTGATGAATGTGTTACTCAATACTCAGCACAATTCTTTGTTAGTTTGTTTTGGCTTCAGCAGAGTGCCCAGGATAGAGAGAAATGGAAAACCCAGGAAGAGGCCTATATCCAGCAGTGAAGTGAACTGGGCTAAAAAGAAGTAGATGTTCCCAACGAATAAAATTTCCTATAAAGAATGTTCTATCAGTTGCCAAGTTTTTCACTTAAGCATTGTTTGAAAAAGTGCTAAGGTGGTGGGAGAGGAACTAGAGATTTAAAGTTCATGAATATGTAATAAAATAATATAACAGCAAACATATCTGTATAGATACCGGGTACATTTGCTATTTCTCAATTATTCATCTTTAAGATTTCGCACACCTACCTTTAACACCGTCTGAAAATGTTATTTTTTTATTACTTTTGGCGTTTGACGCAATCTTTTATATCGCAAATATTATTGATAAATCAATTGTTTCGTTTGGCAGAACGTGTTAGACGATAAATTATTTTTAAATAAATTAACATACAAGATATAGTTTAAGCATATTGAAAGCATACAGCAGCTTACTGTGATCACGGTTTGAGTGTAAACGCGGTCTAGTTAAAAGTGATATAATTGCCCTCTAATTTATGGCGAGCTTAGAGCATCAATATCTTCAGTATATTGAATGCTGGCGAATGCGGACATTAATAAATTTAAAAAAACTGGTTTGACAATAGCCTTGCATCATTGAACACTGAAAAAACACATTTTATTCCCTTTTCCATTAATAAACTGAAAACAGATCTAGATATGAAGATAACAATACATAATAATAATTGCAGCACCATCAATTGCCGGGAAACCTGCTCAACTTTGCGACCAACTGCCAAGATACCTTGGTATACCTTGATATACCTCGGTTTTATTATAAACCAGTATATAAAATGGAAAGCACATATACGTGATTTAGTGAAACGAATAAGGAAATGTATATATGTCTTCATAAGATAAAGAAATGTCTTAAATTTAAAAAATCTAAAAAAATGTTGGAAGGAGCAATTGACAATATATTTTATATTCCTAATTGACATCTTTGCGAGCTCTCTTGGTGCGTTTATGACAGCTATCTCCTCCTATCTTTCCTAGTACTTTAAATAAAAATAAACACTGAAAAAAAACAAAATTAAAAAAAAAATCAAGGCTGTGTATTATAAGACGATGTTTACAGAATAAATCATCAGTTTAAATATGTGCCATTTGATGATAGGAAATGATTCCAAGGGCAATCATGCTTAATTGTTAACTCTGCGAAACAAAGTTATCTATCAACAGTCCACGTATGGCAAGTGTCAATTTTTCCTACTTGATCGCAGTATTGAACAAATGCTAATACCTGCTTTATTGACTTTTTCTCATCCCGACGATCTTCAATAGTTAATTGATTTGTTTTAACATACATAAAGAATTATGTAAGATATATGAACCTATTTAAAGAAAACAAAAGAAATGTTCTGTTTAATTCTCAGTAAATCTAATCATGCACCAGAAGGTAACAATACAAGCGCTAAGTGAATAATAACGTTATCCTTTCCTATCCCTTTCTTATCGTCCTTACATACTTCCAATCATTTGTCTTAATAAAATTTCGATTACTGATTCTTTTTCTACACAGTCTACAATCTTGTTTTTTTGTTTATTGTGATTTGGAAATCACGTAAATACATACACAACATCCAGACATATCTCATAATGTGGGTAAATCTGTGATAGGTGTGCGATTGTGCTTAAAATTAAGTGCGATTATTTATAAA
The DNA here is from genome assembly GCA_963576475.1 of Molanna angustata. Classification (NCBI taxonomy): domain Eukaryota; kingdom Metazoa; phylum Arthropoda; class Insecta; order Trichoptera; family Molannidae; genus Molanna; species Molanna angustata. Next base: position 6,608,204 of record OY754965.1, read on the forward strand.
ATTAAGCACGACACAACATGCGTGTATACCCACAACACCAGCCTCGTGACTCTTCAAAATGCAACATTCAGTATGGGTGATGAACTTAATTGCTGATTTATGTGATTTGTTTTTTTTCCTGTTTTGTTTAAAATTAGGAATTGTCTTTTATAATTCAGAATAGATGACTTTTGTAACATTTAAGTCTTTAATTCATTTGCCACACACATTGCCTATATTATTTTGAAATAATCTAAGCAGCAGATTTCTGAAACATATACCTACTATGAACAAAAATATTTTAATTATCATCATCCAGCATCTGTAACAAAGAAAACATCTGACGAAAACTTAAATAATGGGGAAACTTAGAGACAAGAAAGTAGACATTCTAAAAACTTTGTCAAAAATAACAATATCCTGGAGCTGTTTTGAAATTGTGTAAGCAAAACATATATTGTTGTATGTAAAAACTTTTCAAAACACAATTTTGAACATATTGATGGAAGGTAAACTTGTCTTACGTACATACAAATTTTCAACAAAATTATCTCATAAAATTTTACCTAAATTTCTACATATTTTCTCTGCAAAGAAAATTAATCGACGGCAGAACGATAAATTCTTCTATTAGCAATGCGTGGATCTGGGTTAAAAAATATCCTCGACTGATTTGAATTTTGCACATTTTTAGATAGTCTATGCTCACGTTTTATTCACAATTCATTTATTTAGGAAGTTATGAAAAAGGTAAGTCTTGCACCTGGGAGTGGTTGCGTACACCAGTACGCATCCCCTTTCTATAGGTGAAAATTGCAGATTTTAGTGTCATTTGTATCTTTGTGAGTCTTTTTTGTACTCTTATACCATCCATCTAATAACAATGAAACTCGGTGATTTGTTCAGCGTACACTCGGGAAAATTTCTAAAAAGAATTCTTCTTTTTTACATATTTCACAATCGGACAATTACAAATTATATTGAAATAATATTAATATCTGAAATATTCCCCTATAAAGAGGATGTGCACTGGAAAACGCGACTACTCCCAGGTGCCAGAATTACATTTTTTTCATACCTATATTCAATAAGAAAGAAAATATCAAAAAACCAGTCATTAAAATCGAAAACATTGCCATCTGTCGGACTATTAATTGTAGGTATATACTTTTTCATCAAGAGCTTATTAATGTGTACTAGAAAAATAATCCTTCGTTTAATAATACTTATATAAATAACATTGAGGAAACATTTTAATTTCACTTGCTAGTTAAAGAGACGTGTTTTTTTTTATTCGAAAATAGATGTTATTGTACAACCAGTAAAAAAGGGTTGATATGAAAAATGGCGATATTTTTAATAAGTTCATCTCTTTTCAGTTGGTTTTGATTAATTTAAAACATCGGTCGGGGAACATTTTTGACGTAAGTCGATATTACCCCTTTCCCTCATTTTGAAAAGAAGACAATCTATGTATATTTAAATAAACATTATTTATTGAATTAATTTACACCTAAAATAAAAAGAAAAGTTACATGAAAATATTAAGTATGTAATAGCCAAACAAAAGAAAATTCTCAAATTGCATCAAACAAAAATTCAGATTTTCAGGTTTCCCTTTCAGTTTTTGGAGAAATGATGTGCAATTATTTCAAAATTGTGACTTTTTGATGTAAGTAGCACCTGAATTGATTAAGTTTGTAAAAATACCAACACGTTTATGAAATATCAAACTAGAAAAATTTCCTTATTACCGAAAAAAAAACATTTTTACCCCATTTGGGGTAATTTACTCCAATTCCCCGACCGCTGATTTAAAATCACTGCGACTCGCGAAAGCTAGTTTGCTGTAAAAAATGGATACTCAAAACATAAATAATATTCATACCCTAATATCTTCTACTATAAAACGATTTGGTAAAATAACAATTATTCAATCATCAAACAGACATTGGCGAATCGTAAAATCTGTTTTAATGACTTTGTCATTATGCAAAACACTTCAGTGTTGCCAAAATAATATATTTACCCTATTTCTATATCTATTGTGTCGTTACTCAATGATAAGTTTTTATTCGAAAACCGTGACCTGGTATTGTTTTTTTTTATATAATAATAATTTACTGGTGTCTTGTAGTCATGGTTAATCACTTGAATAAAATCATTATACCTAGTTACGAAAATAATAAAAATATTTCATCACTATGCAAGTAAATAATAAATTTTACATTTTGATATTTGTTGTTTCGCCTTAGGAAACAAACATACCTAATAATAATATTTTCGATATTGTTATTAAAATCGCGGCACGCTAACTTATCATTATTTTATTGTGATTGGAACTTGATTTTACATACCTACATACATACATACCATCTCGTCATGTGTCTCATGGGGTTGGCAGAGAGAACCGAACACCACATTTTTCAATCTCGACACACATTCATCGCTTCGTTCGTCAACATTTATACATCGTTTGTTGTGCACGCTTCTTACATTTATACCTTTCAGAATATCATTTACATGGTCATTTTTTTGGGGCGACCCCGACCTCTTATTCCATTCCTGTCCCCCTTATATATTTTCTTCGTCAGGCGATCATTCGTTCTTTTCAAGTGGCCAAAACATCTCAATGTGTTATTGGATTCTCAACAAAAGTAGAATGAACATTGAAAATATATTTTTTAAAATTATGAAATGATTTAAAACCGTGTTTTTATAGCTGTATATTATAATTTATATGTTTGATTTTATGATATGTTATACTTGTGTATGGATACATAAGTATGGACTGCGTCAGTCAAAATGAATACAAAGCAATTCCGACACGAGCACTGCTTAGTGGAATAGTTCTTATCCACTGGATGTTGGTACTGATAGATTGTATTCTTTTTGTCAGTGCCAACATATACTGAAATTGTCTATTTTTCATATTTTTTGTTGTACTATGTTTCACTATTGTATTGTTGTAAAAAAAAATTGTATGATTTTTGTGGATTTTGAATAAATAAAATAAATTACATCATCTTTCTTCATCTTACATTCTTTCCTTGTGCCCTCGTTTCAAATTAACCCTGTGAAACATCAGTCTACTACAAATTTTAAGAGAAAGAGGGCCTTTTGAACTGATAAGTTAGTTATATTAACAATGTAAATATAAAGTTCTATACTAAACGCAGCGCTGTCTGAATCGTTTGAATCAAAAGTCTGTGATTTTTTTTTTCTTATTTCAATAAAAAAAATATAATGTTCATTTTACGATACTATCGTGACGATAGAAACCGCTCTGTACTAATGACAGAAATCGCTATTGAATATGACAAAATACGCCCATCATTTTACCTGAGTATTTACTATTTTTTTAATATTTCTGTAAACATGACTGTACTTAAAAGCGAATCGCGTTATTTCATTTGTATTATACTTTTACTACCAACAATTATGAACATCGATCAATATTAATTTGCTGTCAAAAATGCAACAAAAACAAAATGGATAAAACGCCCTGCGCCCACAGTGCATAGGAATAATTGAATATGAAAATAATTGGAGTGTTTTTTCACGTGTCACGGTGAAGTATCAATGATGATCCTTGTAGGTAGTTTCCATTAGTTAAATTAAAATAACAACATCGTGCTCCTTTGGGATATCCCAGTTCATTTACATCGTAATTTATGTGACACAGCTGTAGGCACAGCGGAATCAAAACAACTCATTTAAGGGCCAAATTTCAACAGAAAACAAAGAAATCCTGTCGTGGGTCGGTCGGGTCCGGAAGGCTTTCAATCACACATAAAGGATATACCCATGTACTATATAGTCCTACATACATACATGGGGTGTTTCGACTTCATAAAGGTCACCGAAGGTACATAAACATACCCTCGTATAATTCATTTGTATCACTTGTGAGTACCTACATTATTACATTATATTGTTATTCACAAGGATATTTACGAAATTTTTAGATTTTTTAGGTTCAACGTTGTAATAGCAACGTTTTTTAGGTGCACTAGAACACAGACGCAGAGTCGGTATTTTAAGTTTATTCTATAGATACTACCACGGGAATTGCTCAGAAGAACTTGCATCTTTGGTCCCTCCTCCACCCACTCGCAACAGAGTTACTCGCTTCACTCAATCGCAGCACCCATTCACAGTGGACCTTCAACATATACGAACAAGTCGCTTCTCGAACTCCTTTATTAATACAACAGCCCGACTGTGGAACGATCTTCCGAATTCTGTGTTTCCGCCTTCGTACAACCCGGGTCTTTTTAGAATCCGAGTTAATAAACTCTTTTCTAGATTGCAAACCCCCCCCCAACGCTACGTAGTGCGCTTCTTCGGAAGAGTAAAATGGACCCAAATCATAATAGCTGGCGTCCCCTACGTAGACATGTTAAAAAAAAATAATAAATGCCTTTACTGCCAGGTTATTTCAAATTAGTTGTTGAAAATAAAAAATTCTAACCTAACCTCAACTAATTTAACTTCTCTTTATATACCTAACCTAATTTTTATTATGTATGTACTTATTTATTTGACTTTGGATCATTACCTAACATAACCTCATTTAAATTAAACCAAATTTTTTACCAAATTATTTTCAACCAGGAGTGGAGCTAGGCAGGTCATGTCGCCCGAACGACAGACGAAAAAAGTGCTGGAATGGCGACCTAGAGACTTCGGGCATAAGACTTGATACGGTGGCAATAAGACGAGTAGCTGGAGACTATTGGTAGCGATCAGCTCAGAAGGCCAAGTCAGTAAAAAAGTCGAGATCCGACAACGTATCGCCGCTCTTCTCGCCATGTTTACGCCCGTGACGACAATTCGTAGTCACTAAGCGCTGTCGAGTTCGTAAATGCGCTTATTAGTATTTGTCGCCGTTAGGATGGCTTACGGTACAATTTTGAATTATCATTTATGGCAATACACAATATTTTCCCTATGATTTGAATAAATGTCAAATTTGTTTACATAAATTTGTTAAATAAATATAATATGGTCATATTTTTAAGCACGAAAACAAGTTATAATACGATTAAATTAAGTTTCTTTTGTGTTTATTGAATGTTTTATTTATACATCTTTTTGTACATAATATAAACAAATATAATTGTACACTGGCGGGCTTATTGCCATTAGGCAATTTCTTCCAACCAACCAGATTACAAAGTATGACAACATTGTGTATGTACAACAGCAAATAAAAAAGAGTAAAAGAAATCAAAGAAAATACGTATAACACTTAAATACTATTAAAACAAAAAAATAAATTATAATTCATAGCAAGAAAAAGGATATGGTAAGGACAGGAGAGGAAATCGGGATCAGGTGTTCAAGGATAAATATTCCTTCTTTAGTTTTTTCTTGAAAATACTAAGTGAGTTAGACGACGCAATATCCGGACTAAGGCTATTCCATAATCTTTGTTTTGAGAGTAATTTTAAAAATTATTTTAAATTATAGGTATTTCAATCAATTTATCAAGTGTGATGACAGCAGCGTGTTATTTTTTTTACTAAAAACTACGCCGAATTTTCTTTTGTTAAGTGTTAAAATTCATATGTGATAAACATAGAATTATAATTATAATTCTATGGTGATAAAATAGCTTACAAGAATACTTTCTCAAAATCAAAAATTATTTCAAATCTATACTACGGAAAACATTTACGGACGCATATTTCCAATAAATATATAACCATATAAAACTTTTGTTACGCGGTAATTAGCAATAAATGAATTACGCGGAATATTTAAGGGGTTTGATGAATCTCTTAAACGGCGTCGTTTAACCCGTTTATATAATTATGTATTCTGAAAATAAATATGAAATTCGGCATTGTTCGCGTAAAAATGACATTTAATTCATCATGGCGGCATGTGATCTCGTCTCTCGACTCGATGTCGACCCAATCTCGCCGTACAATAAGTGGGCGAGAACGATTCGACGCGTTATCTGCTTAGTGACTACCAAAACTGTCAAAATATCGACTAGTCGATATTTTGATAGTTAATCTCGACATTTATCGGTCGAGATCTACTTACAGACTTAGCCTGATGGAAAGAGAACTGTGGCGGCCTCAGAAGGAGGCCCATTTCCATTACTAGATGAGAGAAGGCTTATGATGATGATGAATCTAACCTAATCTACATAATTGTGTTATGGTCGCTGTTTTATGAATTTATTAATTATCTTGTAGGTATACACATTGTTCATGAGTGACGTTATATTGCCGTTCCCCCATTTCTCGTAGTAAGTCAGTTAAAAATACTTAGGATAACAACATATCATAGTTATATTATTTCATCACACGTAACTTATTTCACTGTTTTCTTTGTTGTTTTACGAAACAATTATAAGACTTACCTACCGACATCAAATTATAGTAAAAGAGGTTACACAGATCAATTCATTGATTAATAACCTTTATGGTGATAACTATGAGGAGGCGATCCTCAGTTGTTATGACAAAATCAAGTACATAGATGTAACTAGTAATGGGTAAAAGTCTCGCAAGTCTTGCAGTTTTCGTTTTCCATAAAAAGCAATATCAAGACAAAATGCATTCGTTGTTAACACAAAAACTTAAGAAATAATAAATAAAAATAACGAATAAATTAATAATAAATTAAAAAAGATGTTATAAATTTAATTTATTGGGAATGAATACCTACTCTCATTAAGTAGACATTTTTGTGCTGTCCAAACATAAATATAAATGGACGATATAAACATTCTTTATGAGATAAACAACTTGTGATATTTTTAGTGCGGATTTTTATATATTCAATTGTAAAATGTTTATTTGTTTGCACGTCTCATTTGTTTATTATGATTTACATTACACTGCTTCTTCTACTATTTTTTGTATTTAAATTGCATTTTTAATTACTTTTTGAATTATTTTGAGTCCATATGTATAATTTTTTTTATGTTTGCTATACACATATTATTTTCTTTTATTTTTTTGTTTTTATTGTTTAACTTTTAAGGTTTATCTTTTTTGCTTAGTGTACCTACATATACCTAATAGTTTTTTTTTATTTTATATTTTTTTCCATCAATATAGTCTTGCAGTCTTCGTTTTCCATAAAAAGCAAAATCAAGACAGAATGCATTCGTTGCTAACACAAAAACTTTAGAAATAATAAATAAAAATAACGAATGAATTAAATATTACCTACTTATTACAATAATAAATTAAAAAAGATGTTATAAATTTAATTTATTGGGAATGAATACCTACTCTCATTTAGTAGACATTTTTGTGCTGTCCAAACATAAATATAAATGGACGATATAAACATTCTTTATGAGATAAACAACTTGTGATATTTTTAGTGCGGATTTTTATATATTCAATTGTAAAATGTTTATTTGTTTGCACGTCTCATTTGTTTATTATGATTTACATTACACTGCTTCTTCTACTATTTTTTTGTATTTAAATTGCATTTTTAATTACTTTTTGAATTATTTTGAGTCCATATGTATAATTTTTTTTATGTTTGCTATACACATATTATTTTCTTTTATTTTTTTTGTTTTTATTGTTTAACTTTTAAGGTTTATCTTTTTTGCTTAGTGTACCTACATATACCTAATAGTTTTTTTTTTATTTTATATTTTTTTCCATCAATATAGTCTTGCAGTCTTCGTTTTCCATAAAAAGCAAAATCAAGACAGAATGCATTCGTTGCTAACACAAAAACTTTAGAAATAATAAATAAAAATAACGAATGAATTAAATATTACCTACTTATTACAATAATAAATTAAAAAAGATGTTATAAATTTAATTTATTTGGAATGAATACCAACTCTCATTTAGTAGACATTTTTGTGCTGTCCAAACATAAATATAAATGGACGAGATAAACATTCTTTATGAGAGAAACAACTTATGATATTTTTATTGCGGATTTTTATATATTCGATTGTAAAATGTTTATTTGTTTGCACGTCTCATTTGTTTATTATGATTTACATTACACTGCTTCTTCTACTATTTTTTTGTATTTAAATTGCATTTTTAATTACTTTTTGAATTATTTTGAGTCCATATGTATAATTTTTTTTATGTTTGCTATACACATATTATTTTCTTTTATTTTTTTTGTTTTTATTGTTTAACTTTTAAGGTTTATCTTTTTTGCTTAGTGTACCTACATATACCTAATAGTTTTTTTTTATTTTATATTTTTTTCCATCAATATAGTCTTGCAGTCTTCATTTTCCATAAAAAGCAAAATCAAGACAGAATGCATTCGTTGCTAACACAAAAACTTTAGAAATAATAAATAAAAATAACGAATGAATTAAATATTAACTACTTATTACAATAATAAATTAAAAAAGATGTTATAAATTTAATTTATTGGGAATGAATACCTACTCTCATTTAGTAGACATTTTTGTGCTGTCCAAACATAAATATAAATGGACGATATAAACATTCTTTATGAGATAAACAACTTGTGATATTTTTAGTGCGGATTTTTATTTATTCAATTGTAAAATGTTTATTTGTTTGCACGTCTCATTTGTTTATTATGATTTACATTACACTGCTTCTTCTACTATTTTTTTGTATTTAAATTGCATTTTTAATTACTTTTTGAATTATTTTGAGTCCATATGTATATTTTTTTTATGTTTGCTATACACATATTATTTTCTTTTATTTTTTTGTTTTTATTGTTTAACTTTTAAATAAATAAATAAACATTTATTGAGACGAAAAGAAATAATATACACAAACATAGACATATAAAAAACAAATATAAAGAAAAACAACTTTTCCGACTCAAAAGGACCATGCTCAGCTATGTTGCAGGAAGACAAGCCCCCCTGCAGCTGATTTTCAGCATGATCCTATTGCTTCTGTATTAGAATACGAGGTCTACTTAATTTATATGCAGATACAAAAAAAATACAAAAAATGCTAAAAAAAAACATATATATACATACACGCACATACATATATACACACATTTATTCATACACACCCACACACATAAATGCTTACATACTTCACACTATGATTGCGAGGCCAGAAGCATTGCTCGACAATTCTCTTTAAAAAAATGGATTTTTTCCACTGCTTTTAGCGGTGGAGGCAAGTCATTCCAACATTTTGTTGCAGCGTATTTGAAACTGTCTTCAAACGCAGTTAAGGTTTATCTTTTTTGCTTAGTGTACCTATATATACCTAATAGTTTTTTTTTCTTATTTTATATTTTTTTCCATGAATATGTGTTTGAATGTATGTATTTATAAGGCAATATTAGTAAATAAATAAATGAAATGTGCCTACAATTAATAGCAGCAGAGTTTCGGAATACAATAGTCTTTCAGCCGTATTTTTACTCCTCACTAACACAAGGTGATATAGTGGGGAGTTATGATTTCGCAATTTTTAAGGGTATTTTTTGTGCAGATTATCAACTAGTATCATGCTGAGATTATATTCTGAAAGTTTCATCACAATGTATGTGTGTGCTATGTACGGCGTGTTCATTATACTTTATCGAATATAGACTAAAGTACTCATTCGATTCTATTCAAATTTTGCAAATATGTATACCTAATACTCGATTAGATCCCATTAGATTTTGAACGATATATGAATAGTGCTTCTCAATTTTTTTAACTGTCAAATATTTCAAAGTGACCCCAAGCTCAGGAAACTTTTAAATTTTTGTTTTCAAATTCGTAAAAAGGCACATCACTTTCATAAAATGGCATTGAAGAGTTATCAAGTTTTCATAATAAAATATTTAAATAAAAAATAATTTAACAAACTCATTTCATGAAAATGTTGGAAATTTTCCATACAAAATTTTAATACTTTATAGAATGATTTGTTAGTGAGGAGTTTAGCGTTGGCCACAACCCACTCGTTTTTTATATAGGTACGTATCATTTTTAATATATAAAGTAAAAAAAAACTATTTAGGATATTTTTTTATACAATAAAGTAATGTTTTGTACATTTTTGACTGTGACCTTTTTTTACAAAAATAAAAGGTTTTTTATTTCAAATTTCGAAAACCGGCAAAATCATAATGTCTCGTATGAACCACGTAAATAGTTTTGGAATTTGTGATATCCTAAACCATATCTCGTACTAGACCCTTAAGACCAAGACTCGACCATGTATGCAAGACCAAGACCAGTGCGGTTTAGGTCATGGTCTTGATTTGCTCATCACTATCGAGATGTAGGTAAATGATGAAACATTTCACTTTCGTTGTTATTATAGACACCTCCATACAAATAATCATATAATCAATTTATCATAACTGGTTTCATTGTTACAATGGAAAGAATGGTTCCATGTTACGAAATATTTTATCTCTAAATTTTTATATGAGTGTTGAAAGAAAGCGTTTGATTTTAATAGTTGTTACGTGCACAATTACAATAATGGATCATTAAATATTTTATTATAGATTTAAACCGATTTGTGAAACATTTTTTCTGAGCACCTATGTACCATCATACTCAGGACCAATCGTGGATTGATTGAGTGTAGCTTCGATCCTCAGTCGTGAGGTATATGAGGAACAAGATAATGTTGAAAGTGTACCTACCGATAATTATTTTCGATATTATTGATATTTCGATATTTCGATATTATACCGATATTATTTCTACAGGTGTACAAAGACGGGTTTATTGCGATAAGGCAATATTTTCATACCAACCCGAGCAACGTGAAGTCTCTAAAGTTAAATCGGTACAATAGTATTAAGTGAGAAAAAAATTGGTTAAAATAAAATAGAGAAGCAAGAGAAAAATACAAAGAGAAAATAGAAAACTGAGCAATAAAAGAATAATAAAAAAAGCTCTGATCATAGCAATGAGGAAATGAAGGAGGTTACGGAAGGATATAGAAGGAATTCAGGAAACATTTGACAGATAAAGTTTATTTAGTTTACCTTTAAATATTTGAATAGATTAAGATGATTTTATTGATTATCTTCTGATAATTTTTTTTTTCATTCATTCACACTATCTCGGCATAAGAAACTTGACTAATTGACAATATGAATTTGTGCAAAAATAGAGGCGTATGGAGCACGGTTCTCTTTGCCTAATCTGTAAGGAACATGGGGTGATGGTATGTATGCATGTTTTTTTTATTATTTGTTCTCTTTGTGATTCTTACAAATGATCACTGGTAAGTTTGATTCGCAATGAAATGCAGTAAATATTTATTTTAGCAAACCTACTATTTACCATAAACTTTATAATTTATTCCAAATTAACGATTCGTTTACGTTAAATTTGAAAGTGCCTCTGTTTTCGTTAAAATAACTCAATGTATTTCAATTAGAAATTTAAACATTACCTCGATAAGCTAATAATAACGTTGACTGAAAGCGAAGTGAAATAATTCCGCAGACCATTTTGAATTGAAGTAAGTACCTACTTCATCAAAACGGAATATCAATTTATAAATTGAATTGTTTGTACTCGTTAATATAATTTACCTCGATTTACGTGCTTGTAGTTTATATATTTTTGTAACATTTCAATAATTTTAAAGGTATTTTATAAATTCTAATAGAATTTTAAATATCTTCTATGCTCGTATTGCTTCATTGTGGTATTCATTCAACTAAATATGAAGACAAAACACAATTTTTGACTAGTGCTGTGTCTTGGTACTCAACCTTATTTTTTAATGTTTCATTAATTCCAACATTTGTTATATGGGTTTATGTAATTTGATTTGATTTTATACATTCTTATTAATCTAATTATTAATGATATTAATAACAATCAAGTACAACAAATAATAACACTCAATTATTATTATTACCATTATACACTTTCTCAAAAGAATTAGCAGATCAATACGTAATTGTAAATTATTCAATAGATCAAAATTAAATGCAACAAACGCACTTTACAAGCTATAAATTCGGAATAATTCACCCATACAGATACTTAACATATAAAATCAAAGGATTAGGCATTGAGTAGGTCTCTATACTACCTATCAACCCTACTGATTCCCGATCATTAACGTTAAAAAATCTTAAACGATTCTACATGTATTCATTATTACCGATTTTTGCATTTTTATTTTTATTTTTTTCGATAAATCTAAAGTTTCTAAATTATGGCTAAACGATATTGGAAAAATGCTAGTGGCTGATACAATGAACGGTAATATTATTATTTTACAAGAATGCCAAAGTATTTTAATTTCGTATACTAAAGTGGCGTATTTATTAATATTATATATATTTTTTTTAATTTTTACTTTAGCCTTATAACGGACTGTATGCTTTGATGAAATGTCGTGATCAATTTATGGACTTCACATGTAATGAACTATCGCCATATTTTAGAAATACAATATAAATATGTATTCTTATACAAAGTTCTCTTAAAGAACTGTAGACATTAATACATTTTATCTCAATTAGTCTAAAAAGACCAGCTAAAAGATGCTCAGATCAAGAGTTGGAAGCGCTTTCTGGCAACTATGTCGACTTTCTAAATTCTTATTTATACCAGCAGGTACCTACACAAGATGGAACTATCAAGCCAGCAAAACTTTTAACCACCTGCAAGTTGTCCAGCAATCTGGTACAACTATGAAGTATTACAACTATCATTTTATTTTCATGATTCTCGTTCTCTTACGTATGTTTGTATGAGCGCAGTGGAAACGACCAAGTTTATGCAATGATATAAATCACAAAGGAATTGTTGGAGCAAGTATTCCGCCTCTTACATCAGGTGTTAAATGTTTTCTTGGGCTCGCCTTACGAACTATCGTTCGTTATGTAATCGTCCTCATTATCATATCTCTAGAGCCTAAGGAATGCAGTAACAAAATATTAATATGTACCAATCAACATTCTTACGAATTGTGACCTTGTTTTCATTATAAAAAATACAATAAGTCATAGGATAACGCACTACTTTTGACCGGATTTTCAACAATCTTATTGATTGTCCAGAACTGCTAGAAAGGCTAGGGCGTCCCCCATTCCAGAACGGATGTTGTGACCCGTAGCACTCTAGTGCGTATTAGAGAAAAATTGAACTCGCTCTCGAACGAGGTAGATATTTTCCATTGGTAGGTATACAGGGCACTTCAAATCGTACCTTAAACAGAGATAGCCATCATCGAACCGCATATCACACTATAATTGGCAGCAGCTGTCGTGTGATTACGAAAAAAAAACACTGTATGAGATTTTTTGAGAGAAGCATTCTCAGAACAATCCACGGTTGTATTGATCATCGATGATTAGCATCGCCGATACAAGAGATCTATATAATATATGGAGAGCTCGATATGATCAGTTTCATCAAGGTGAGACGCTTGAGATCCCCTGGTCACATAATCAGAATGGACTACCCAATAAAATGCCTAAGACCCGAGATATACGGACTGCTTGTAGAAGTCGGGGTCAACTTCTTGGAGCAGCCAGCGAGCAGTGGGTTCAACTGCAACACGACTGCTTCAAGCTGCTCAGAACAGTCGGTTCAACTGCAACACGACCGCTTCAAGCTGCGGCTACGGTTATTAATTGTGTTTTACAATTATTGAGCAGTCGTGTTCCAATTGACCCGACTTAGTCCAAGCAGTCTGAGTATCTCGGGTGTAAGATTCGCTCTCCCTCTCCATCCACAAGACAAAGAACGCCAAAACTACGTATTTGCAAAAAAAAATACTTCTAGCTTCTGCCAAGACCTACACATAGCTGTTGAGCTTATGATAAAATTTTAGATTTCGCCTCTTATATCAGGTATTAAACGTTTTCTCCAAGTCTCACCATACTGTTGTAATCATCGTCATTATCATAGCTTTAGAGTCAAAGGAATGCAAAAACAAATATCAATAGTTTATTGTAGGTATACTAATCTATATTCTTACAAAATATGACCTTGTCCATTATAAAAGATACATTAGGCCATATTGTATGGGCGTCTCAAGATAATGAGCGACATAAAAAATAACACTTCATAATTTGCATTTAAATATGAATTACAAGCGTATTTGAAACGATTACCATTTGTCATGACAAGTTCAATACGCCATTAAATGTATTAGGTCAGCATGACATATTTTACCGAGTATCTTTTCAACTATGATATTTATGTAACTTACAAAATTCAATTTAAAATAGTGAAATTCAATTTTTTTTAATAATCCCAAAATAACTTTAATAAGAATACATCAAGTTTCGTGCAATATTTTTAATTAAAAGAGTTTTTTTGTTTATATTTTGATATTGATATGGAATTCTATTAAGTACCTACTTTCGGTCAAAAATCTTAATTTATTGCTCTCCATCTGTCAAATGTTATTTTTAAGAAATATAAATGAAGGTACAGAATTTTATAATCTGCACTAATATTGAAAAACTCCATTTAAGGGTTTTATGAATCATTCTTCTGATTTGTACTTTTAAATTCATACCTTCATATAAATTAATAAAAAAACAAGTATTTATGTATTTATCATGCATTTATAAAACAAGATTTGCTCACTCGCACGCATTAAATTATTGCCACTAGGCAATTTCTTCCAATCAACCAAATAACAAAATAAATACCAATGACAAAATGTTATCCAACACACAAAAGAATGTAAGCAAAAAAAAACAAAGAAAATACACCTTAATTACACTTAGATAAAATTTAAAAAAAAAAACAAGAAGGAAACACTTAATAGTAAAAAAAGGATTTGTAAAGGACAAGGAGAGGAAATCGGGATAAGGTGGTATGGGATAAATATTCCTTCATTAGTTTTTTCTTGAAAATACAAAGTGAGTTAGATGACACAATATCCGGACTTAGGCTACTCCATAGTCTTGCTATTGTAGTTCGAACGACGAGCTGAGAAATTCTGTGTTATGGGTGGGCGTGGATAGTGTTGTACGTTCAGCAGATCGGAGTGGAAGTCCATGATTGGATGAATAAGTGAATTTGTTTTTAACGAATAAGTGAATGCTGTGTATATTGCGCTGCTGACGTATCTTGCCAACTAAGAAGATTACGTTAAGAGGGTGACTGCTGCCAACGTACCTATTTTTTCGATTTAATATACCATCATTATTACTAAACGAATCATTTTGAAAAATATAACCTAGTTAGTTTGGATATTCATAAAGAGAAATATACCTTAACTTTTATATTTTATGTTCTGTATATATTCTTGTAGGAAATTAATAAGCGTACCCCGATTTTAGATATTGATCTTAAATTTCTAAAAAAATATAAGGTATAGAGCAATATTTTTTTTTATAAATTAAAGAAGAACAAAATACCTGGAAAAATATGATATGACGTTGCATTAACGCATCAGGTTAAGTAAATAAACCAAAAAAACTTTTATGACGCAATGGCGCTGAATGGAAAATAAATGTTTTTTATGTTTATTTACTAAACCTGAAGCATTAATGCAACGTCACATCATATTTTTCTAGATATTTTTGACTTCTTTAATTTAAAAAAAATATATATTACTCTACGCCTTATAGTTTATTAAAAACTAGCTGAGAAGCTTCGCTTCGCTCAGCTTCTAAGCTAGGGCTTGCAGCCGGCTTTTACCGCTGCGCGGTAAATGACCGCCTCCGGCGGTCCATGGCACTGAGGGGTCTGAAGGTACTGAACGGTCTGAAGGTACTGAGGGGTCTGAAGGGATGAAAGATTCGGGAGGAAATGAAGAGGGGTATGAGGCATTGACGGAACGGGAGGTACAGAAGGACCTGAAGGGACGGGAGACACTGAAGAGACGGGTGGCACTGAGGGACAGGAGACATTAAAAGGACAGGAGGCACCGAAGGGACGGGAGACACTGAGGGACCATTTTTAATTATACAGGCAATACGAAGATTGCTGAGTTTCAACTAAATCAAACACCTATAATCCGCAAAGTGGTTAAAAAGGTTGCAAACCCTATTGTAGAAGTCAAACGAAACTTCTCTTTTAGTTTCTTAATTTGCGTTTCACAAACCATGACACGGAGCAAGCTTTATTTTTCGCTGCTGTGTTTGTCGCCTCCGCACAAAAACGTTATTCTTATAAAATATTAATTTACAAAATAATAAATTGTTTAATTTTAGAAAGATTGATATTTTAAACTCCTTGTAAATAAGCATGTAATAAATATTAATATTTTTTCATGCAACTCTCCAATAATAATTAGTACTTTAAATCCTGGCAACACCGTGGTTGACATTTGACTTGACGTTTGACAAATGACCGATAAATTATGTTTGCAAACTCAACATGTAGTCTAAATCTAAACTAAATGATATTACTTAAATGATCATCTATTGTGTGTTATGTGTATTTAGATTGTATAATTTTTTATGCTTAAATAAGGATATTCGCCTTTTCAGTTAATTTAGCAAGCATTCGCAGACTCTTATTTTAACTGCAGACATTAAAGCGGTACTATAGTTTGGTTATGGACATTTTATATTTAATTCACCAGAATTTGATGTATTTCAGATTAGCATTACAGTAGCGAGATGTATTCTAAGTGCAATTTTTTTAATACTATAATTTATTTTGCCAACTGTAACCACTAAAATATAAAATCATGTATGTTCTCTTCGGTAATAATTTTTTTTTCCGTTTCACGATGAAACTTTATCTGTTACAGAAACATATTATATTATTATGTTATATTTTTCAACTTGCAACTGACAGTATAGCCAATCAGCGGAGACTTCTAATTGGCTGTTAAATTATTATATTAGATGTAATATATATGCTGTTAATCTTCCAAAAATTTACAAACAAATAAATATAATAATTTTAGTCTAAATTTAATACTTAAACTTTGTCGTATGTCTGTTGAATAACAAATGAGAACGTATGAGGCCGACTTAAAAATTATTTACCAGTTAAGACTAAAATCACTCTAACGCGACGCCTTACGTAGGCGATTCAAGGCGAACGCGAAGCAGCGCGAAAATAACAATCAGTCGGTAACTATTGAAGTGTCCTGCGTTACCGACCGCGAGTAGGATACGGTGTGACATGGTACGATGCGAAGCGAACGCGATCAATTTGTTTGATATTTTCGCGCGAATTGGAAGCGGTGCCATAGTTTTTTTTGGTAAAGTATAATGTCAGAAGCACGATTCGCCTTCCCGTAGGACAGAGCCGCAGCGTCGCACCGCATCACTTTGAATTCGCATGTATCCGTTCGGATCGCTTCGCATTCGCGTTCGCTTTGAATCGCCTACGTAGGATGTCGCGTAACTCAACAACACATGCTACCATTACTTGACTACGCTGACGTTGCCTACGCTGAGATTCAACTGAAGATCAACTTAACAAACTCGAACGGTTACAAAATGTCTGCATTCTATAAGTGTTTGGACTCAGAAAGTTCGACCACGTATCCGAGAGCAGGCAACGACTGAACTGGTTAAAGATCCGTCACCGAAGAGATTCCCGTGTTCTTTCCCTTTATATATTTTGTATTTTTAATACTATAAAAGTCTTTAATTATTATTAGGTGATGTATGTATGTCGAGTATCGAGAGGACAATGCTTATATGTCGGAATAGGAAAATGTGGTGTTCGATTCAATATGGTTATATAGTTTTTATAGTTCGATTCAAGTTTTTTCAATTAAGTTTTTTACAAAGATATACATTGTTAAAGATATTGAGAAAACTTACCACGTTAATAAGTTTTGTTGAATTTGATAGTAATATATTTTTATCGGATACCTACCTGGATATTAATAAAACACGATGAAAACAGAGTGGATGCCTCTGAAAGAAAAATCTTATGCAGAATATACCTATGTACCTATTAACGACTGTCAAACATGGCGTAAAAGATATATATCACCGAGCTTTATGATCTTTACCAGGAGCTCAGCATAGTCATGAGCCATGGGGCAGCAGAACTGGAAGGTGGCAGCCAACGATTGAACAGTATGGAGAAGATTCTTGGACACAGATAGGACCCATCAAGAGTTGTGACGCTAAGAATAATGATGATGATATTTTTATGTGAATAAATTAATTGATTGTTGGCAATTATTTAATTTTATTTTCTTAAATTTATCTTCATAAATTTGAAAGTAAAATAATTTGTTAATTAAATGAAACATACAGAAATGTTTTGAAAATATAGATTTCTTCTTCCTTGCCTCTTCCCAGTTCATCTGGAGCGGCCCTTCTGGTACGACCTTTCCTTTCTTGCCGTTCGGAGATCTTTCCATCTTGCGTCATTTCTCTGGTTAGTTGCTCCTCCCTCAACTCCTTAATATTTGTCCACCAGGTGGCCTATGTACGGCCTCTATTTCTGGACTGAGTGCGTATATCCTGTGTGAGTTTAACTATATGATCCTCATTTCGTCTGGTAATGTGTCCGTACCATCGGTGTCTGGCCTTTAGTTTCTCCGGAATAGGCGACTCCAAAACTACCTCGGACGTATTCATTTCTAATTCGATCCTCCTTTGTAACACATCTAACTCTATCACTCATAATAATAACTCATAATTCTTTAGTTTATTCCTAAAAATTTCATTTGAAAGCAAGCATTACATACATACCATCACGCCATGTCCCTCGCGGGGTAGGCAGAGAGAACCAAACGCTACTTATTTCTATCTTGACACACGTTCATCGACATTCATACATTGTCCTATACATATTCATTTGTTGTTCATGCTTCTGACATCTCCGCCTTTCAAAATAGCGTTCCCATGGATATGCCGTCCCTTACTTGGGCGGCCCCGACCTCTCATTCGATTCCTGTCCGCAATGTATATTTTCTTCGTCAGGCGTTCCTCATTCATTCTGCCCATGTGTCTAAACCATCTCAATGTGTTCACTTAAATTCTATTAATGACATTTTTCTTTATCTTACATTCTTTCCTTATGTCCTCATTTCTGACCCTCTCATACATCATCCTATTATATCTTCTAACATGACTTTTAAAATACTTAATTCTATACTGGCATGCATTTATAGAATTACCTGTTAATAATGTATAAAGAGGCTCTGGAGGATATCTATTGCAGGTATGTGTACTATTCCATTGTTACAACACATTCCTGGGTTTTCTCCCTTCCATTTCGAATCACCACAATATGTACAAATTATAGACATTCTACCAAAAGTTGATACTGGCTCAGAAATAAATTGCAACTATAGGTTAATATCTATATTGCAACTATAGGAAAAAGCAGAATTTGTCTCCATGATTCATGTTTCAATGCCACATCTGTTATTTTACATACAAAAAAAATAGTGTTTGGCGATATTGTTAAGCGTTTTCAATTTGACTCCTCAGGGGCCTTATGACTTGAAGACTTAGAGACTGTTTTATACTTTTAATGCTGCTAAGATGGCGCATTCAAGTGCAGTAATTTCTATTACTTCAACGTCTTGCATATTCATCTGATCTATTATCATTAAATTATCACGACTCCCTACCTCTATCCAATTACTTGAAGACTGAAAATCTGTACTTCCTCTTTCTTGCTGCAGAAATTGTAATACCCTATACACCTACTCCTAGAAGAATAACATAACCTGTACACCGAAATACAATAATCACCAACTCATTTATGAAAATATCTTTAAACAAATACCTATGTTCTTTCCATATGTGAATGTTGATTTAAAATTTACCTAAATTCATCGAGAATTGAAATTTCAACTTACATTTTTTTGTAACTATATAGGCTAAAATTTGATTCTGAAAGAAAATAAAATATAAAGTTATTAAATATTGGAAAATAAACTAAATCAATACATATTAATTACGATAAAAATATAAAGCAGGTAACTTTCGAATATTTGACAGCTGAAAGAATGGTGGAACAACGCGAGGAAAGCAAATCTGACCCACAATGCAAAAGGGACCATTTGTTCAACGTGAATTGCTCACTCTCCCTGTGTCGGATTTTATTACTTCGTGCCATTTGAGGTCTAATTACGATAGGGACGCATATATCAGAATGTTGGTATTTTTGTCATCTTCAGGGTAAATTCACATAAATCAATTTTGGCGACTCGGCGAGTAAAGCATAAAAGCATTCTTTAATTCTTATTATATAACATTTAAACTAACTTTCTTTTGAAAATAATAAAAAAAACACATCAGCTTGTGAGGCTTTGTGTTTTTATACTGTTTCAAATTGTAATATTATAAAAATGTAATATTGTAAGTTTTTTACTCTACTGTAAAATTGCCGATTTCCACATAGAAAGATTTCAAACGAATGTAACAACAGGCAGCCTTGGGCAGACTGACATGAATATAGTCGTGCACAAACATTCGCAAATCCAGAACGACAATCTTACCAGGTCTACTTTATTTATATGCAGATATATGATAAACGTTGAAAATCGGGGTATGCCATTATTTTTCTACAAGAATTTATACAGAACATTATCATAAAGTTAAGGTATATTTTTGTTTATTAATATCCAAACTATCTAATTTTTTTTTCAAAACGACTTGATAAGAAATAATGATGTTATATCAAATTGAAAGATAGGTACGTTGGCAGCAGTCCCCCCCTTAAGATGATATAATATGATTAATTTATTTTTACCCAAAAATGGATCTGATACATATATTCTGAAGACGACAAGTTTATTGAGATGCACTTTATTAGAATCCATATAGGATATTCGGCATAATCAAGCAACGCAATAAAAGTGATTGTGCAAGAGTTATGTTTAGTTACTTAGTTATTTTTGAAAAATTAATGAATAAAAACGCACAACAACATAATCACGAATAAAATAGTTAAGATCGGTATTAAAAAATCTTACTTATTTACATATACCTACTAAGATATGACAAACTATTTCATCGAGCTGTTTACAAATACCATCATTTATTTTTTTGTATTGCCGCATTGGCTTCACAAATGTAAATAAAATATATAAATGTATGAAATCATTCTTCTTCTTCTTCTTCTGGATCACAATCCTAGGATTGGTCTGCAGCAAACACTCGATCTTTCCACTTAACTCTATCGTCCGCCAGTCTCTTCATCTCTTTGTCGCACGTCACCGATTATCTGGTCTATATAGTTGTTTCTGGGGCGACCTCTACAGTTACAGTAGCGTCTAGCCCCAGCTCTTCTTTTCTGCATTATTAGGTTAGGTTTAAGTTTGTGTATAATAATAATAGCGACTCGCGTGAGCGAGTTGCTTTATAAATTGAATTATAAATTATTATAAATTAAATTTACATTTTTAATTTATCGCATTTAACATAAAATTTCACAGCTCATTTGACTCCATACTACGAGACCTCAACCAATCAGAGAGTCAATCGGAAACATAATGCGGAATGGTAAATGTGGATTGTAGACGCTAGTTACAGTTACCCCCATCAATCATTCCTTCGACGATGGTAAAAAGCAGACCTGGGTGCCGGATGTTGTGGCCTATCCAAGTTGCTCTCTGTTGGGCAATCATTGGATAACTAATATCGATAAATAAAAACAAAAACCGCGTTGTGGCATACTGAGTCAATTTAAACACGATTGCAATGAAGAATAACAGGAGAAAACTTTATCAGGATTAAAATTTTCTCTCAATCTCTGGATCATCTGTGAAAGATGATCCGACTATTTGGTATGACGCGTTAGTCGAGCGTTAAACAATCTCCCGACCCGTCCTTACTTTATGTCTACTAAATAAAGGTGTAATAAATAAAGGCACGGTTTATAAATATTTTTTTACGTTAATCACGCACTATCACCAGGTACTATAGATAGTTGACGTTTATAAGTAAGACGGGTGTTTCTAACTAGTTACATAACTAACAAAATAACATGTTTCTTCCTAACTATCTCCTCATATATTTACATACTTTTTGTGGCACTTTCCCGAAAGTATTCGCAATCCGTTTATATTAAGATATTTACTTCTATAAACTTTTTAGCTTAAGTTACAAAATTTCATAATATAGCTTGTTTGCATATTCGAACTCAAAGGATAGTTCCACCTTGAACTTTTAAGAAATTTTACATGTAAACAATTTTGATATGGTAAACCGCTCTTGCGTTAGGTTTGCCAGAGGCAACACATAAAAAAATATTTACGTAACCACCAGAAGAAACCTTTTCTTTAAAAAAAAAAAGAATTGCCATTTTAGATCCTATCGTAGAATGAATATAAAAACAACGATTTCTGGCTGACCATTCATCTTGAAATATAAAACATCCCTTCATTTTCCTATTTGGAGTAGGCAAAGAGAACTACACATAAATTATTTTGACTTACAAATTTTGCATAGCTTTTATTTTACTATTTGCTGCACAGAATATTTCATTCTCTAATAACACAATAATTATGCTTATTATATGGATTTACTTGATTCAATAACATATTGATTCTTATTAAAAAATCTCGCGCTTATGAGATTAATGCTTTTACTCCGATTAACCTCAATGGAGAAGAAATTACACCATCAAATACCTTCAAATTTCTAGGCGCCCACTTGGACAACAAACTATCGCTGGACTTGCAAATCTCAAAAACAGTTTGCTCTTGTTTCTTTCATCTGAGGCAATCGAAAAGTATCCGCCGAAGCTTCCCAAAAAACGAAGCTAAAACGCTTATAAATTCATTTTTAGTGTCAAGGCTGGATTACAGTAATGCTATTTATACGGGTTTGCCCAAGTATCAGCTTGATAGATTACAAATTAATAATTTTCAACGCAGCTGCGAGGTTAATACATATAATATGGATCCGACAAAAGATGTCACATAACACCTCTTCTTAACGAACTGCACTGATTGAAATGTCCGGAACGAGTGGACTATGAAGTATGCCTGATGGTGTTTAAGGCTCTGAATGACTTGGCTCCACACTAGATACAAGAACTGTGCCAAAAAAATGTTCCATCAGGAAGACATCTTACATAGAGATCATCTGCATCACAGAATACCTACCAACTCTTTCAAAGAATTGGACAAAGTCGATATGATCGTAGTTTCAGTGTGAATAAATTCTATTAAATCAAATGGATTAAATTGCCTCTTGATATACGCAGAGCTCAGAGCGTTGACACCTTCGGTAGACTTCTTAAAACTGCCTTGTTTGGTAGAGCCAACAAATAAGCTACAGCGCCCTTGGAGGGATCTTGTATCACTAAACGGCGCTTTATAAATTATATTTATTATTACTTGTAAAAATACTTTTGTAGCAACAATAAATAAGAAGAGATCATAATAAAATATGGCGGTAATATTTTTGTTTTTTTTAATGTTTCCGAAATTATTCCAAATTTCCGTCTTTCCAAATTTTCGTTAAAAAGGGATAATTAGAGAGCTTGAAAAACTCCATCATTGGAGAAACTTGCTCATGCGCATACAGTGATCACAAAACTACCTACTTGATTTTCTTTGTAGGTGCCTTAAATTCCAGGTTTCTTGTATAAAAAAATGTATTTTTTTCTTTATTATTGGTATTTATTTTATTCATTATTATTTCCTTTATCCGAAGATCACTGGAATATTCTAGTACCTTCATACACAGAAAAATATTATACAACAAAAAAACTTTGTGTATAAATATTATTATATTGATTTTCTTCAATAGATGTTTTTTAATACAAGGGTATTATGTTTCTTGGCAATGAGTATTTTCTTCTTTATTATAATTATTGCTAATTAATGAGCTATTTCATTATTTACAATCAAAAATGTCATATTTCATTTGATACCAATATGATTATAATTACAAAAAGGCTACTTCTAAGTATCACACTTCTAATTTAAACATTATCATTTTACAAAATTTATGAACAACAAAAAAATATTTCGTTTATATTCAAAAATAATAAAGTTATTTTGTCCAAATTGGTACCTTCATCAAATTTCGTATATTAGTACCTAAATGTATTTTCTAGTTAAAAAATATAAAATGTAAAAAATACATTTACTTTGTTCCTAAAAATACAGCAGCGTTGTGACAGGCATCAAAAGAAGGTTTGATTTAAAAAATATAGGTTCTTCTTCTTCTTCTTCTTCTTCAGCCAGTTTTCATCCATTCTTGGACATAGGCATCCCCTTTGATCCTCCACAACTCCCTGTCTTGGGCACACTGCATCCATCTTCCTCCGGCACATTTCTTGATGTCATCAGTCCACCTTGCCTGGGGTCTGCCAACACCTCTTCGGCTTGTTCTCGGTCGCCATTCTAAGATCTTTTTGGTCCATCGTGAATCCTGGCATCTGGCATTCTGAATTCTGTCCCTTATTGAAATACCCAGCAACTTTCTCTCCATAGCTCTCTGTGTCACTAACAGCTAGCTAATAGGTTAGTATATATTAATTAAATTTTTACAAAAAGTTAATAAGAAAATAGCATAGCGTTGAGAAAAGGAAACAGAGAATTTTTTACAACAGAGAGTGGACCAGTTATAAATGTGGAGAAGCATTTTGCACTGCTCAGGACCGAGAGTCTTTCTCTAGTGTGATAGTTTACGTCGCGTCGGAGGGACCTGATTGTATATTTATATATCTTATTCATGTTTTAATATTGTAGTTTCTTCAGATGAATCTATGTTTAAATTTCTGTGATTTGAGTATTTAATCTTCGGTTACATTTTTACATAATGGTGGACCTAGATTCTTTTACACGTGGCATTTTACAACTACAGTTTCATTTGTTGTTGTTTTGTTAAATACAATAATTGTAATGGATTAAAAATTCAATACAGTTAGTAAACAACTACATATGTAACATTATTACACAACGTATATCAATGACGCTAGATAGTACGTGACAAAGATTGTGATGAAGAGTCAGTAGTTATTGATTCTTAGAAGTGGTCAACGGCATAAAGATGTCACACCTTGGCAGTGACATCTTTTGTGTGTCAACAACTATCAGATCAAGTTTATAATATACATCGCTTGGATTATATCATGATACAAGAAAAAACGAGTCTTTTTTACCGTTATTGTAATGATTCATTTAAATCTGATGATAATGGTATTGATATTCAGTATGTTCATTAAATTTATTTGTTAAAATAATTTCAATTTAAATATTTTTTATGAAAACTTGATAATTCTTCGAAGCCTTTAAAGTAATTTGAAAATAAAAATATCAAATCTTATGTTTCCTGAGCTTGAAGTCCAAAGACCTTTTATGTTGAGGTCACATTCAAATATTTGACAGTTAAACAAATTGGAAGCGAGTATCAGATTTACAATTTCGCAAAATTTGAAAAGATCGAATGACTACTTTAGTTAGCACCATAGAATACTCTTTAGCCTGCAGTAAACGCGACTGCTTTATGTTGACTAATTTGGTCAACATTTTGCTACGAGCATTCAGTAATAATTGGCCGTCTGCGTGATACGTTCTCCAAATAGGGAATTTTTTATTGCTTGCAAAATTATTTACGTAGTCATAACGAGTAGTACTATACGAACAATGTCTACCAGCAGAGTCATACATATATTGACACGAGCCGGCCAATAAAACGGCTTCACTTTTTCAGCGAGGTATTGTATGGGAATGAGTATTCTATAGTTTTATTATTATTTTATGGTTAGCACATAGAACATTGGGCATATATATAAGATAGTCAAGAGCTACTTTGAAAACCGCCACTTAGTCCTGCCTGGGGGACAATTATTACATGCGCGTCAAGTAAGCATTGGATGTCCTCAGGGTTCTGTTCTCAGTCCACTTCTCTGGAACATTCTTTTTGATGATTTGCTGGATCTTCCTCTATCCAGTAATTGTTCAATTCAATCGTATGCCGATGATGCGTACATTCTCGTTCGTGGCATCTCTCGAAGATTTGTTGAGAACCCTGCTACTGAAGCTCTGTCTTTAGTTTCTGACTGGGGCATGAAAAATAAACTTTGCTTTGCTCCTAATAAGACATATGGCTTGGTGTTCAAAGGATTACTTCAAAGACAGCCGTCTATTAAGTTCTTAGGAACTAATGACGGCTAGGAACTAATGTTTTCGGGATCAACTCACTTGCTTAGGAGTTGTTCTGGAAAGAGGACCGAGTTTTAAAAATCATGCACGATTGTGTGTCAACAAAGCTAAGTCTGCTTTTTTAAAAATCTCACACATCGCCAAGGCAAAATGGGGTTTACAGTTTCGAATCTCTTGTCTTTTCTATAAGGCAGTTTACCTCGGCATTGCTTGCTATGCGGCTGGCTGTTGGTCTCACGCTTGGGAGCTTCAACATATACGTAGAATTTTGCTCTCAGGTCAAAGATTCGCTCTTATAGCTTTGTCCAAAGCATATGGTACGAGTCCTACCGAAGCATTGCCTATATTGACGGGCATGACACCCCTAGATCTGGAGATGCAGCGTAGAGGTGCTATTTTCAATCTAATGCGGGGCCGTTCTTCTGTAATTGGAAATGTTCTTCTTTTCCCTCCTGAGGGCCGAGTGTCACGCAGTGTTCTTGAAAGAAGTGTTTTCGAAAATTTGCTGAATATCTGGCAGTCCCGTTGGATGGACGACGTGAGGACTCGACTTAAATCTTCTTGGGTTATCCCCGACTTCTGGACTTCTCAATTTTTCACAGGACACGGAAATTTTAAGAGTTATCTTCACCGATTTAATATTGCCCCCTCTGCCTCATGTCAGTTCTGTCAGTGCCCAGACCAAACTTCGGAACATATCCTGTGGGAGTGTTGCCACCCAATGGTGTCCTCTTTTAGATCGGAGCTCCTCGTTGCTGTCCGTGGGCCTCTTCAAGGTCCCATTGGTCAATCACCAAAAACAAAAAGATATATAGTTTTAGAAAATGAAATCGAATGAATTAAACACTTTCGTTGGTTTAAAAATCTTACAATTGATTGCGTTAGCCACCGATCATCCATCCATCTGTCTCCTGCTACTCGTCTTACATATCTTCAATCAACCGTGTTTGAGGCCCTCCAACACTTCTTTTTCCCGTTCTTACTTGACATTCCAGCATTTGATTTTCTTTTCCGAGTTTCATAGTGTATCCAAGATGAACATAACTTTAAACCTTTTCGATAACCTTTCCATCTACCAAGATGTTCTTTGAGGGCTCTGCATTGGTCATAACTTTAGTTTTTTTAAATATTTAGGAAACTGTAGGGTTAATAGATACATAGTACAGGGACCCCTTCAAAGCCTCATTTTTTATTTATTTATTAATTTTACTTTTTGTACATAATATAAACAATTATAATGCACTTTTAATTTTATTTACACTGACAGCGTTTACTATGTAGAATTCCATTTTTAAATAAATTAAACACTTGTTTTTCTTTCTACATTTATTTTTACTCTCCAGAACGACCGTTTCGCCTGATGAAGGCCTTTTCAACTGGTCGTCCTTTTCAACCAGTTGAAAAGGCCTTCACCAGGCGAAACGGTCGTTCTGGAGAGAAAAATAAATGTAGAAAGAAAAAGAAGTGTTTAATTTATTTAAAAATTATAATGCACGCTGGCGGGCTTATTGCCATTAGGCAATTTCTTCCATTTTATATGATATGTATCTGGATGGGTGAATTATTTCGATTAAAAAGTTTGACAGTTGCTTTTTTTATTTAATTTAACGTACATTAAACAAATTATAAATTTTATTTCTTTTAAAATTTAGGAGGAAACGGGCAAGACGGCGAACAACTGTAGAAAAAAACATTAATTTACACTCTAAGCGAACACTCTTTCGAATCAAAATGTGCATGTTTTTTTTTACAAATTTGTCTTCTGCTAGGACTTATGAAACGGGCATTTTATTTATCAAACTAACCACTATGGCACTATGTATGTCGTATAAGCACTGGTCAAATAAAAAAATATATACGTACGAAATACTTACTACAGACACCTGCGTTATTTAAAAATAAAGTTTAATAATGCCAGAAGAAATTATTTCAAAAGATTTCAAGATTTAAAGTGCTGTCTGTGAAAGGTTAACTGGGTACCTACGCGTATAAAGATTATATCTGTGAACATGATACTGTAATTAACTCATAATATTGGATTGCTTGCACAAATCAATTTCAACACCATACTTCAATGGAGTTTTATAATTAGGCGAAGGAATTTAAATGGAATTTGATAACTCGTCATATATCTACCTCATTTTAATGCTTACAATTCTACAGTTTTAAGACATGAAGTATAAATAGTCAATTGACTCTCACAATATAATCAAAACATCCTCGTGTAGGTTTTAAAGATGCACGTAAATATAACATATTGTATATTTTTAAGTATATTTAATGGCGTTATTGCTTCCTTTCCACCTGTTTAAAATACTAATCAACATCAAATACAAGACTTTTGCTATCTGATCGCGTCAAATTCTTATCTCGCGGCAGTCAAGAAATAAATTATAAGTTATCAAGAAATATTCAACCTAATGCCTATTGTGAGTTTATTTTAAATAAGGTCATTAAAAATGGTTCAATGATCTATTCAATCCCAAAATAATCCAAATAATTTTTCAGTAAGTATTGTAGAATTCATAAGAAAGAGTTAATTTAAAAAAAAATGCTCTAATCAAAAGAACTATCAGTCAGAAATAATAAAAAAAAACATCGAAATGAATGTTATTCTCGTCAAAACCCATGCAAATCATATCTTAAATTAATGTTATAGTATCAAATGAATCTGTTAATGGACTGTTGTTCATCATGAAGTGCATATATACGACAATTATTGCATTTTATCTTACAGGTTTGATGTTATAATATCCAAAAAAATACTCATTTATTTTTATCAATAAAAAAGTGGTTGACAAGTTTCTTCATTTGACACACAATAACCAATTTTTTTTGTCACAATGCGATATCTCGTAAAGATTTGCATGCAGTTTATTCTATAGTCTGTAGGTATTTTGCAGGTTTTGCGACATCGCTTCATGGTTATCTTGCAATGCATGAGGTGAAAATTACGAAATTTCGTTAACTATCTTAGACAGACATTACTATAGATACGGCGTTATTATCAAATGCAATACATAATAATCATTTCAGACAAGATTTAGCTAAGTACGAATAATTGGTATTGTGTACCAAACCACAGCTATTTACAAACGACTATTACTTGTGTTTCGTATATCTATGTTGTTATTTATTTCCAATACTGAATTGCGTCATCATTGTATATCCATAATATCTCTACCATCTATGATGGATATTATGAATAACTATTTACATCTGTCTATTTGTACATATTATCCCACTCGACACTTTAAAGCTTTATCATCATACACTATTACGTTTCTATTTAAAAGATTCATAGAAAATGCAGCGTATTTGGCGTCAATCAATATTGATATTGATATTCTTTAGCAAATTCCTTCTGATTGATCTAAACACAAAAAAGACATGGAATATATCAATATGATTGTGAAATATTCCACCTCGGTACAGGCTAAGCCTAGTGAGGTGTATATTGTATATATAATATGTAAAAAAATGATATTATAGATTCTGATTAATAAATAAATTCAGTGGCGATTCTTTTTTTTAAGGCATATATTATGAACACACAAAATTGTGTTTATCCCAAATTACAATGTCACAGAACAACCGTCCCAGTGAAAGAACAATATTATTTTTTTATAGCAAAATGTGCGTTGTATTTGTCTTTCTTACGAGAAGAAGATCGCAGACATAAGACTTAACCACACTTTACACGGACGGAGTTTTCAATTTTTCAATGGGTTTTTCAAAGTGGTGGGGAAAAAAATATAACGTGTTCTATTTTTCAACGCGTTTTGTATCGTTTTTCGTAAAACAGAAATCTGTAAAATTATTCGTTACCGACGTGTCAACATGGCTGCCGTTTGTATTGTGTTGACTTTTTACGTTCGCGCTATCTATTCTTGTTTATTTGGCATCTCTCAACCAGAGAGAGCCGTATTTTAAAACAAAAAAGTAAGGATCCAATTCAAGTCAAATGCCAGGTAGTCAATATGGAAAGTCAAACGAAGAAAACGAGAGAAAGAAAAAACACTGTTGAACGAAACGCGGAACAAGCGAAAAAAAAATGTTGCTATTTTTCACATAAGTGGCATATTTTATTTTTGCGTAATTTCAATAATAGGAGTTCCAAATAAAGGAGAAAATAACACTCGTATAAAGCGATGTTTTGAGCGTTGAAAATCGGACCGCGTTGAAATACTCGTTCGTGTAAAAAGCGCTTTAGTCCTCAGTAAACACACACAATATCAAGTGTTACTGCAAAACATACTGTTCATTTTATCACACCTTGACAAAGAATCCTGGTCTGTTTCATAGTCAAGCAAGATAACATTGTACCTATAGGAAAATGGAATAAGTAAAGTAGAAAGGATTCTGATATCTACAATGTAAACTAAATTACTTTTTTACATACCAACAACAGTATGTTATTCATGAAGAATAAGCAAGATATTGGTGCATTACGTAATACTCCAATGACTGTATGTTATTAATTGTTTCTTTTGACAAGGCTATAGAATAACTATTATATCAAAATAAAGTATTTGCTGCAGTCGTTAGCGTTAAAAAAAGTCGATATTATTATTAATTATAACTGGAAAGATATTTTACAAGGTCAATGCAGACGCCTTCACTTTTCAACTTATTAATGTATTTCTTTGATGCAATCTTCGAATCAGCACCTGTTATATACCTCCAGGTTCTTAAGCGATTTATAAAAAAATATGGCGCACAATCTTGTAGTAAATTCTACTACGAAACAAATCTCACGATTGAACGATAGGAAATTATTATTTATGACATAAATTATGGATGATGCAAATTATACATAAAAATCCAAACACTTTTACTGTATTTTATTTTATTTTATTTTAAAATACTTACTTCTCAAGCAACTAACAGGTTCTATGTCAAATATTTATTTAACACGCACCCAATAACAATTGCCACGTTCTGGAGACTAACGATATTAATCGTCTCACAGATCCATAATGAAAACTCAAATAAAAATGTGTCTCAACCGGGAATCGAACCCGAGACCTTTGTATCAGCAGTCAGATACCCAACCAACTCACGAAGGTCAACATTATAATCCAGAAAATAATTATTGTCTGCAAAAATTAAGGGCGTGTTTTAAGAAAAATATAAGAACAATTTAATGTCCCGTACTGCGAGGAAACTGCTTAGGGGAACTCAATTATTTTCATATTTCTTTTAAAAAACTTAAAACTTTTGTCAAAAAAAATAATGCATGTATTAGTTAAATTACATAAAAGCTTAGATTATTACATTCATTTATTTAATTCCATAGAATCATCGCATGCATTAATCGAATTGCATGCATTAATTTAATTCCATAAAATCAATGCATACATAAATTCAATTCCATAGAAATATTGCGTGGGTAAATTTTATTCCAGGGACAAGATTATTTTTATTCTTCAATACAGGATTTGTTTTTACTTACATAGCTAATAAATTGTCATTGGATGCTTGTTTGACAAAATACTATTTGAATCCCGATAAGCAATGTTTAAAGCATTTTTTTTTGTATAATGTCATTTACCCTGCAAATAATGATCTGTGGAAGCTAAAACTAATACATTTCTAAAATTTTAGTATGCAAATCTAATTTAGTATTTTCAAAACGAGAATGTGAGCATTTGATATCAGTTTTGATAATATTTACTTTGAATAACGACGAAGATACAAACAATTTCTGTAACACACGAATTAAGTCAAATGGGACATTATTGTCATTATTAACATAACGATACAAAACTGTTTAAACAAAATAACATGGTTGAATCGTGTCTATGAATACGACCGTTGTATCATTTTAACAAAAGTAGTGTTTATTAACTTTAAATATAACTTGTAAGGAAACAAAATGGTAACCGTGTAATTATGCAAAGTGTCTCTAACATCAACACATAGTCAAATAGGAGCATTATAAACATTTACACCTTTTGTTAAATCCATTAGACCTTGTTAATGATAACGTAATAAGTAACTGTAACATTTATGCCCGTTCATAAAAACGTTAGAAATTTCAGACTATTTTTATTTTATTTTATTTATTTATTCAATAAAACAATATATTATATTAAAATACTTTAAGGGTTTATTAAAAGAGCTATTTGAGAAAAATGGAAGAAAAAGGTAAGGTCCCATACTACGAGAATACTGCTTACGGGACCTCAACTTATTCTTAAATAACTCCCGTAATACGACCCTTAATGTCAGTAGTAGGTGCACTGTTGTTTTATTTTTCATTACTCAATAAGCATAAAATGCTTGTGCTGAGAAAGTGAATACATATAGAACGATTCAATTACATAAAATCATAGGAACACACAATACCTATACACAACACACTGATGAGTTGGAAGAAATTGCCATATGGCAATAAACTCGCCACTTGCGCAGGGTGCTAGGGAGTGTATATTATTATTGATATATGTAAAAATCAACAATGCTATCTAAAAAATAAGAAAGCATAAATTAACAAATTACATAGTAGCTCGTGATTCTATTCCCTCTTTCAATTGTTTAATTTTGAAATGTTTTTTCTACTCCTCACTAACCCAAGGGGATATAGTGGGGTGTTATGATTTCGCACTTTTTAAGGCTATTTTTGTTATTGCAGATTTTCAACTAGTATCATTCTATATTTTCTTTTTCTTCCCAACTCATGAATCTGTCAATATGTATTCGTCTACACACACATGCACACCCTCTCTCACACACACACACACACACACACACACACACATACACACCCACACACTCATACTCTTTCTAGATATCTCTTTCACTCACACATGTATTACTCTTCTCTCATGCGCGCACCCCACTAATTCACACTTTTTTGTTGTATTATTTTGATATTAGGTATAGTACGTAAGAGGTACATGTTATTTTTGTATTTTTATTTATTTAATTTCAATAATTGTATGCATGTACTGTGTGCTGTCCTTGGTAAAATAAAATAAAAAAAATAAATCATGTTGAGATTATATTCTGAAAGTTTCATCACAATGTATGTGTGTGCTATGTACGGCGTGTTCATTATACGTTATCGAATATAGACTAAAGTACTCATTCGATTCTATTACAATCTTGCAAATTTGTATATCGGATACTCGCTTAGACCCCCTTAGATTTTGAAGGATATCTGAATAGTGCTTCTCAATTTTTTTAACTGTCAAATATTTCAAGGTGACCCCAAGTGCAGGAAACTTATAATTTGTAAATTTTATTTTCAATGGGTTACAGTGGATCATAGTTTTTTTTTGTTAAATAAAATAAATTTCTTCTTCTTTAATGCTTTAATTATCAAAATAACGTCAATATAATATGGAGTCTCTCATTTACGGAAAAAACCTGTGTCGTATTGTTTTTAGTTATGTTTAACTATCTACATCCCACAGTGATGTGAAAGATCGAATATTTTTAATTATGGACACCATCTTCTGTTTTAATATTGCTTAATATTTTATAAAGCCCGTCACAAAGACAAATGAGTAAAGTAAGCAAGCCAGCTTTATGTACATTATAAAATATCGTATTATCTTTCGCTACAAACGTAGGTAGCGTAACATTATCAAAATCGGAAGGTTATAATTACCCAAGAGTATTATTTGCTTACGTACTCTAACGTCTGTAATAAATTTCTTTCGGCGATAATGAACGTTGTTTATTTTGCAATCAATATACCTACCAACACCATGAGTAAAGAAACTTCATTAAATTTAATGTCCCACGTCTTAAACTCTTTGGATACAACAGCGAAAATATATTGTTTCAACACTCATATTATGATAACTTTATTTATTACAATCAACTTCGCTAAAATAACTCATGAATGAGTTATTTTAATCGACTGGTTTCAAAATATTTGGCTCAGGACGAATGGCATTTGGAGGAACCTGTTGAGTAAAATTTTTGATATAAGCATTTCAAATTTTGATATAAGTTGGGATATGTCCCAACTCTTTGTTTGTGCCGACATTTGAGATATGCTCTCTTCATCCTTAAATTAGGTATTGGTCCTTCTGTCCTGTACTATGTCACCTAGGCGATGTCTCTCCAGTTGGTTGCGTCTTTGCACGCTTCAGGAATTCTTCCTCTGGATGTAAGTCGAGAAAGATCCATGGAGATTGCTTGGTTAACCATTTGATTTGACCGTCTGCGTTCAACGTGCCCGTACCATCTCAACTGTCTCTCCTCTATCTTACTGTGTATATCAGTAACGCTTAGGCTTCCATGAATGCGTGAACTTTTTATTTCCTCCAGTAAGGACACTCCAGCTGCCCATCTTAACATACGCATTACAGCAATTTCCAGCTGCCTAAAGTAGAAGTTATACATTGTCCAGCACTCGGGACCTTAGAGGAGTGCTGGTCTGACAATGAAAAGGGTTATGACCTAAACGACAAATTAACTGTTTCTTCATATTATAGAATACTGTGTTTCGTGGGGCACTGTTAGATTTGGAAGTATTTTTTGTTGCCCCACAATATAGGTATATAGTGGTATTTCTGCTGCAACAACCATGCAAACAACAGATAAATGGTTACTGGCTTTTATCAATGCTCCAATAGGGCTGATCTAAACAAATTCAATGTTCATATACTTGTGATATACACAAAAGTGAATGTAAAAAACAATGTAACTATGAGACAGCTATTATATTTGTTATCAGCAAAAATAAAAAATAAATCTACAGCACCAATATTGAATCTATGAAAATCTAAGAATGTGATCATACTGAGGGCGCAG
The DNA here is from genome assembly GCA_963576475.1 of Molanna angustata. Lineage (NCBI taxonomy): Eukaryota > Metazoa > Arthropoda > Insecta > Trichoptera > Molannidae > Molanna > Molanna angustata. The sequence goes on from OY754965.1 coordinate 6,642,913, forward strand.
TTGTTGAATTGTTGGTCTACTACATAAGTTCATACAATGATCATAGTAACAATTTAGATAATTTTAATAGATGAGGGGTGGCAAAGCGGAGCAAAGCTGCCACGACGACTTTGTTCTCCTATAGCACATAAAAATATGTAGTTTAGAGAATATATGAGGAAGTACACTGGTTCGATGGAAGAAATTGCCATACAGCAATAAACTCGGCACTTGCGCAGGGTGCAAGGAAGTGTTTCATTCATAAGTACATATTCTTGTTGCAAAGACATATTCAATCTTTAAAAAATAAATTAATAAAAATACCGTATTTATTTCAAATGTGTTCATTGCAGGATTATCAATAGGCCAAGGCTTACCTGAAACAACAAAAATGAAATTATTAAACAACGTTCATCAAAAAATCATGAACAAGGAACAAATAAAGTCAGATATAATACAATGCACAAAAGAGGATTGTGTCCGACGCGAAATTAGTATAATTAATTTCCTGGATTTCAGACTAGATACGGTGAACCCAATATTAAGCTTATTTCGGTAGGTTTCCAGTTTCCAGTCAATAACGATGCATCAAAATTTAAAATCAATTTCAACATTAAATAAATGCAGTGTTCGTTTGTACAATCTTATTCAAATTTATGTAATAAACTAAATATTATCTAGTAAATAAATTATATTATATGTTCCTATATTGATAAAACAGTAATATGGTAAATAGATTAATATTTTTTTTAAATATTAGTTGCATGTTACAGATCTTTTCCTAATATATACTGGTGAGATTTATAAAATGGAGACCAAATTACTTTATTATATTCTAAAGTATTTCTAACTAATGTTGTGTATACATAAACACAACCCTCAATATTAAAACACAGACATATCTACATTACTATCTTTCTTGATGTTAAAGAAAACGTTAAAAAAATAACATTTCTTTAAACTAAATAACAGAACGATATGTGACAAGGAACGTTGCCTGAAATAAACTCACTTTAGGCAGTGTAATAAATTTATCACATTTTTTTCTTCTCGCTATTATAATAATTGAAGGGAGTGTTGTTGAAACAACTAAGAGTTTAATATTTTATTTCATGGATAGAGTGAAAGGCGTTGCAATTATTTTTTTCCGTTTCAAATTATAAAAAAAAAAAATTTTTTTAATAAATATATGTAATGGTAAATGTGAAACACGAATGTTCAAATAATATAATAGCTAATATAAATAACTCAAATAGCTTATATTATCGTAATAATAATAATAATAATTAACACATCCTTGCACCCTACGCAAAAGGCGAGTTTATTGCCGTATGGCAATTTCTTCCAACTAACCAGTGTTTCCAGCCCAGAGAAGCAATATTTGCGTGAGAAATGAATTAAAATAAATTTCTCCTCTGCTGGGAATCGAACCTAGGACGCCCGCACAGAAACCGAACGGCTTACCAACTGTGCCACGGCGGTTGGTTAATGTATTTGGTATTTACCATACCATCACTCATTTCCCTATTTTGAGTAGGCAGAGAGAACCGAACGCCAGACTCTTCTCTCTTTCATTTATCACTTCATTCTCGTCCATGCATCGTCTTATACACGCTCTTCTGATTTTCTCATTTTATTTGGCAATTACAGGTACAAAGATCTCACTGACAATATTTGGAAAACAGTGGGAAACATAAACACTAACTAAAAATAAAATTTCACATCATTAACACCTTAAAAGTAATACTTGACAAAAATAATATAGTAAAAAAGAAAATATAAAACAATTTAAACGAATATTTTTTTCGTTAATGTTAGGAAAATAACTTTGTGGCGACATTATAAATTATTTAAAATATACACTTAACGTAGTTTACACCACTTAACTATGAGTACTAACTTCTACTAAGTTTTTGAAACCGGTAGAAGTTAGTACTCATAGTTAAGTGGTGTAAACTACGTTAAGTGTATATTATAAAGAATATTTTTTTTATTGCATATACGCAAACATTGGATTTTTTTCTTCTAAAATATATCATATTCGTCACTATTGAAATATTAAAAGTTTGTCAACAATTTAATGATATAAATAACCGATAAACAGAAAGGAATAAGAAAAAAATGCTATTAAGTTTAACATAATGATTTTCTTTTCTATACTTATCCTTTTTTATCCTATCGTTGCTATGAATTTATTTTATTTTATTTTATTTTCATTTTTATTTTATTGATTTTATAGAACCAACAGTTTACAAAATGAATTTACAATAGGTATAATTATAATAACAGGTTATATGTAAACCTTGAATTGTTAATATTCAATCATATTTTGTTTTTTTTTTACTCTCTGTTTATTTTGTCATATGATTATGTTTTTGCCATACTACACACTGTATTGTATATTTAACATCACATCTGGTAGGTTGGAAGAAACTTCCGTTTGGGAATAAGCCCGCCAGTGTACAAATGATATACAATTTTTAATTAACAAATAATAAATAATCTGTGTAAATGAGAGACAATGGCCTGAGTCAGGGGTTATCCATGAACATATTATAAACAAATGGTTTATTGTTAAGTTTATAAAATCATGAAAATAATGGGCAATTTCACTGCTTCGTAAAAAGTTTATGAGAGAGTTATGTCGTGCCTAAACTCCCGCCTCTTTTTTATTTTGCGTATATATGTAGAGTAGTAGCTACTTCATACACCGGTTGATAGAGTAAATGAGGAAGGCTGTGCACGAAGCCCAACCCGGCAGGAATACTAAGCGGCTCAAAGGGAATAAATACGTGAACAATTTGTTACCAGTTTCAGAGGCAAAACTCCGATTAAACAACTCCTCTACGTGGACAATTTTGTTGTACTGCCTCAATACAATATTCATCACGGAATTCTCCATCACTATTTTGTCATTGTAATGTGTACTTTAAATTCCAATCATATGTTGACCTTACATTTGAATCAATAGAGTTTAAACGTGTTTTAATGATAATTTTGTACCTGCAGATGAATTATTTTTCTATGGTGATTAAAAGAGCTTTAAACTGTCTAATTCGTTATAATAAACTTTGTTTAAACCACAAGGGAGCTATTTTATTATTTTTATTTATTATTTGTTTATCAAAATACATACCTACATGTTTATTGTAAAAGATTGCTTCATCATTAGACAAAATCTGTTCTGATGTAGCTAATTATACAGCTTTAAACTATATCATTCGTTATAATAAATTTTGTTTAAACCACAAATATGTTATTTTATTATTCTTATTTACTTTTTATTATTAAAATACATATATTTTTAATGTAAAGGATAGTTTCAACATTAAGTAAAATCTGTTCTGAAGTAGACATTTGTTCATTTGTGAAATATTACCTACCTACTCAAATAAATTATAAACACATTCATAGAAAATTATTAAAGATGTGTCACAAAATTTGATTCTGATGCAAATATACCTACCTACATACATACACACAATCATGCCATGTCCTTCGTGAGGTAGGCAGAGAAAACCAAACGCTACATTTTTCTATCCTGGCACGAATCCCTTGCCTCGTCCACATTCATGCATCGTCTCACATGTCTGTTGTTCACGCTTCTAACATTTCCGTAATATCGTTCACATGGTCGTGCCATCCATTTCTTGGGCGTCCCTTACTTATTCTGACACAAATATAAATTCCTATTGTCGATTTAAGCGACTTCACGGGGTTCCATTTCCAATTATTTGTACCAATCAAGAAGGTCATATTTTAAACGAATGTCACTTTTATAAACCTATTCAAATTTAAAGACCTTCCATTATAGGTAGGTAGGTACATATCACAAAAAATCCGATCTAGTTTTTATATTTTTTTATTGTTTTTTTTTATTATGTCAATTATAATAACACATAGGTCACATAAAAGAAGATGTAAATGTCAACACCAATCAATTATTATTAACGTATATTAATGTATTGTTATAGGTACACAAGAAAAAGTGTCAATATTTTTGAGACATTTAGATAATAAATGTCATAGACGTATTGACTAATCAATAAAACTTTTTTTTTTATTATAACCTATGTTTTTATTTTGTGGAATCATTTGAAATTAAATAATTTACTCATTTCGAAGGTCGAAATTAAATCGTATAATAAAATAATACTAACCACTACTGTGCAAAACGCTCTCGATTAAAACCAAAGACCTTATAATTATGTAGTATATAAGGTCTTTGATTATATAACTAAGTTATATTACATCTAATTCATCACAATACGAAAAACTGAAATTCAATTTATTTAAGTTTCACCTGCTCGTTATGATAATTCCCCGTAAATAATTGCAGACATTAAATTTAGATTTGTTTTGTTCCACCGTATACTGACATAGTCATTATTCAAGATGGTGATTTGAGAACATTTCATGATGTTTTTTTAGACGGTTGTTTAGTTCAAGGATTCTGTAAAATATAACGTGACGGTAATGTGTAATTAGTCGCACGTTAAATACGTCATACATGCACAAAAAAACTACAAAACATATAAGTGGAAAAAAGTGTAAAATAGAATAATATCATAATTTTAATAATATTGAACTGATGTTTTTATTGACAATAACATATCAATAGAGACAAAGTTGGGATATCAAAGAAGAACCAGGAACTCGGGCACCTACAGGGCTTGCGACCTGTCATCGACTAGTTTACGTGATCACTTTATGCGCTTGCGCAACGTTTACCAACTATGCCTTTATTGAGTGCCCTTATCAATCTAATTTAAAGGTTCTGTTTATATTAATAATGAGAAACAGATCGTTTGAAAATAAGCTGTTTTTACCATCCCCATCTATGAAGAAAACATTTTGTAACGCCATCTATCGAGAAATTAGTTTATTTGTAAACAATGAATGCAACAGACCTTATAAATGAGGTGACGGTGTGTCGCACAGATGTCACTCCTGAACTGCGCCAGAAATATTATTTCATTTTAGGCTTGTTTTCCTACTTGTACCAATATATATGTAAATCGAATATGTTTTTTAATTGCATATACGCAAACATTGGAAACAAAAATGATATTTTTCTGCGAAAAAAATCCAATGTTTGCGTATATGCAATTAAAAAATATATTCGAATATTGAAATGATTAAAATAAAACATAATTTTGAACTCCCCTATCTTGTTGCGATGGGTTGTATGATATACCCAAATATATAAAATAAAATAAAATTAATGTTGAGATATAATGAATTAGTTTATGAACATTTCTTCGTGAAACTCCATAGTACTAAAAACAACAACAAAAACTCTAACCTCGCATAACTCTTTTCAACCGTGCCTAAATACCACAGACCATTTATCTAATCGGAACTCCTATCATGAATCATTTTATATTTTTTTATTACTTCAACTAAATATTTTCAATATTCAATTCAATACTTGTTTTTTTCCTCCACTTATCCTTTTATTTTCCTATAATTGATATAAATTATTCTTATATTCAATCTTTTACACAAATTCTGAAAGTTTTAGAGCTCTGACTGGTCGGAAAGTTATCAATTGCAGAATTCTAGTACAAACAGACAGATAAAGTTAAATAAATGTGTGTAAAAAATACAACTAAATTTTTGTATTTCAAGAATGAAATCTAAACTTTTAATACGATTTTTATTTCAAGAATATCATCCATAGATGTGTTACAACTCGCAGGTGACTTCCGCGTCTTCGTATAGACGACAAGCAAAAAGAAATCACCTGGACAGATTGCTCCATTCCGTTACATCACATCATATCCTCTTTCACTCCACGGGCATATTACACCTCACTCCTAGGGGATATTACACCTCACTCCCCGGGGGATATTTCATATCACTCCTACTGGGTTTGTACCTATACATATATACCTTTACTTCCACACCGCACACTTACATCATTTTTATTATTTTTTATAAACCAGCAATGCAAAATTTATGTTTTTAGTCTTTTCTTTAATGTTTTCAGAAAAGGATTATTTTTATTATTTTTTATATACATACATGATACATTTAATATTCTATTTCGTGAAATTTCACAAAGATAAAAAAGTCATCACATTTTATGTACCTACATGATATGACATTAAGGTTTTTTTTTTTTTAAACACATACTATCTTAAATTGTGAAAAAGACATGTGTCAATTATATACTGTTTGTGACCTCACAATTCAATTGGTTGGTTGGATGTAATAATTATCACAATTCGGTAAGTATCTCAATTTTTTATATTTATAAATAAAATAAATGTGCAATGTGCTGTGGTTATTTTTATGGCTTTAATTAGCAGCTCATGTTCAATTATAAAAGCTATAATTGAGTGCTTTTCTGAAATTTCTACGATTGTATTGATATGAACCCAATTACAAGAGTTGTGATTGTTTGCCAAGCCAATTGAAATTCAAAAGGTTGTCCTGAACATGCTATTATTTTCATATAATTCTGTTATAACTCAACACCCGTTGATGTTTACTGTGTGTGATGTTTTTTTTAATATCACTTCTAAAATAAAAAGAATCAATAAAAACATTATATTTGGATGGCAATTTCTTTAAACGAACCAGTGCTTCCAGCCCAGAAAAGCAATATTATCGTGAGAAATGAATTTAAATAAATTTCTCCTTTACTGGGGATCGAACCCAGGCTGCCCGCACAGAAACCAAACGGGTTACCAACTGTGCCACGGCGGTCGTAAATTTAGGTTAATAATATATTTTTTTAGATACGTAAATCTTGTTTGAAACATCAAATATTGAGAAAGAATATTCGACATCAATACGTATAAGAAATTGCAAAATGTCGACGACACAAAAAGTGATGAATCCCGACAAGATTACAATTATTCTTAAATCATTAGAAAATCAACAAAGCCAAAGCTGCATATTCATGAACCATTTTAAAGACAAATCTAAATTTTAAGTCGAATAAAATATCAAATGGATTTTCAACAACATGCTTTGGCCACTTATCATAATTTAATAACTGTGTGACAAATTACAATGGCCAATTACAGCTGATATGCTTTCGAAATACATAACTGTCTAAAATGAAGATTGCCGCCATTTTGAATTGCGATAATTTCAAAAGTCAATCGGTCTTATCGTTTCAGAATAACCACCAATATTCCGAATTAAATAAAATATTTCAAACATGCTTTGCGCTTTTCAAACCAGCTTCACCATGTTATATGAAAAAAAACTGAGATTAACAAAAATGTTTCCATACTTATATTTATTTTTACTTACAAAAACACGTGATGTAATATTTTATTTATCCAAAATTGAATTGACTTACATTCCTGTTAGAAGCACGCCCATGACGAAATTAACTAGCAAAGTTGTAAACAAACTTTCATCACATAATTATTTTGATGAGATAGATAGGCCTAAACTATTCTTGTTTTCAAACCAGTCATTAAATTTGACCCATCGGTGCTAGGTTTCCAAGGATGGCCTCGAGATTCGGAAAGTTCAAGCGAATTTGGGACCAGCGATGGAATTTTTTAACTGAGGCCTCAATGGGAATTCCCTTACTATATCAAATCTAATAATAGCCTCTTCGCGCTGATGTCAAATTTATAACCATGGTTGAATATTTATTGCCTAATCATTCAGCACTCCCTTGTAACTGAATTATAAATTTTATTTTTTTGTTTTTCAACAATTATTTTTAATAAACCTTTACAAGTTAACATAATGATGTTTATTTACTCTAGAGGTTAAGTATTTTTAAACCGTTGTATTGTAGTTATACAAACAATTTAGTTTTAAATGTAAGTACTAGACATTCCTCCTATTTAACCTACAAAAGTTAAATACAATCTCATTAATGAATTCATAAAAAGAACAAGAAACCCCCTATGACTCTCCTTGATTCTGTTGAGTAATTAAAAAAAAACGACAAAAAAAATAAATATCATTAATTTGTATTTGACATAAAAAACAGACAGAACCCTGTAAAAAAAATATTTGTGAAGTCTAAACCAGTGATTTTATTTTATTGAACTCTTAAATATAGTTCTACATTTCTTGTTCAATGTACATCAGTACAAGTTCTACAAGTCAAGTACTACAAAGTCAAGTGTTATTACAAGTTCTACATCTGTACCGTCAAAATTAAATAAATAATAATCCCATACTTATATTTTAATATTTTTTTATAAAAAAAGCACATAATATATATCCAATAAAATTAATGACACGAAAGAAACATGTTTTTATAATGGTCACATTTTTATGTATGGAGTACCTACATACCTACTTCTTCAAGGAGTAAAATAACTGCAAACTGTTTTGGTTTAAAATTTAAGTAACACTTATTTTTTGTAATGTATATTGTTTGACCGTTTGTTTGCTTAAAATAAATAATGAACAAATTAAATGTAATTTGAATATACTTCTGTTTTTGTCCATTAGCCGACCGTCGTGGAACAGTCGGTAAGCTGTTTGGATTCTGTGCGAGCGTCCAGGGTTCGATTCCCGGCAGAGGAGAAATTTATTTAAATTTATTTCTCACGCAATTCTCTGGGCTGGAAACACTGGTGAGTTTGAAGAAATTTCCATATGACAATAAACTCGCCACTTGCGCAGAGTGCAAGAAAGTGTTTATCGTCATCATTATTGTATAGTTTGATGTTTGAATGTGCTGTGTCAGAGTAAATAATACCTATAACATTCTTAATAAGATTTCCTTGCGATTTCTTGCAAATACGCAATACTGCTGCCGATATAATTATTTTAATGAACCACACCTTCAATGAACAAGCTTTGACATTTAAGGCCGTTGACTTATTCTGAGTTAATAATAATAATAATGTGACTACATTCCTGAATGTAACAACATTGGACATGCGTAAGTTGTAAATTAACGGTGTGTACGAGACACAGTATGTGTTTTTCAACGATAGTTTAATTTTTTTTTATTTCTAGTATTGGAAATGAAGATGTTTTTAGTTCATCCTAAACGTGTCTTAGTAAACAAGTCTATATTTTCTAGAAAGCCAATATAACAGTATGCATAAAACTACGACAAAAATAAATTATATTTCGCATAGGAAATAAGTGAAAATATAAATATAAGTACAGTCAAACTTACTAAAAATAATGAGTTAATAGGGCATAAAAACCTAAGCACCCAAATTTGAAATCAAATTACGAAAACATTTTAAATAGGGTATATCGAAATAAAATACCGTTGGTATTTTCAACATTTCTCTAGTGAATTTTCATCATAATTTGGAAATCAGCATAAATACCTCTAAAAATTAATGTATCCTTTTACAAAATTTATTTTATATTACTCCAAAACCATCCATGTTTACACATATCATGGATATAATTATGACATGGAGTTCTATACCATCTTAAGATATTATAAAACTCAATAAGATAGTTTGATCTATGATATGGGTAAACATGGATGCTTAATTTCGTCGGTTGACCAGACTTGCCCCCCAGGTTTGTTGTTACAGATCAAATATCGCGTATAAACTTTTTTTACCTTTTCTAACAGGTAACATAATAGTGAATTAGGTGATTTTAATGTATCATGTTTTCAGTCACTAGATTTAGCATTATATGCCTTATGTCGTGTCGATCGATGTCAAGTTTAAAATTTATGATACTACGTTTAAATTTTTAAAACTTTGACAGCATTTTATATATAAAGACAGGAAAGACAAAGTTATCCTCCCGAATCCTGAATGACAAATGTAATTAATAAATATAATTAATTTTTAAATGATACAGAAGGACTAAAATATTTAACTAATCAAATACAGTTCATTCAGATATGTAGCTTCGCCACATTGAAAAGACTCATAGAAAAATCTATTACCAGGGTCAATCAAGAAGATATGAAGAAAAACGGGAATAATATATGAAATAATGAACGATTTAGAATCCAGATGCATTAGAAACAAGAGATAGGTGAAGAACTGAATAGAAAAGTATGGCTTTAAACTCTCTCTGCATAGCCTAAAGCGTGCTGGTATTTAAGTGAGTAAAATACAAAAATATATTAGATCACATTTTTTCTAAGAACATATTTTTCAATGTTCATAAATATTTCAACAAAAATTTACAAGAAAGCAATATTTAATACGTTATCCGTTTGTTACACAACATGATAGTTAAATTCAGCGCTTTTAAATTGCAGTCCGCGAACAAATAATATATTTTTGAGTAATTAATTTTATGCGTGAAAAATTTTTTAATGTTTTATAATACAAATATGTTTAGGTATGTACTAGATTAAGTAATAACATTTTGGACCGAAAAACATTTTTCTCTATATTTCTATATATTTGTTTTTTTATGATGGTATAGGTTATCATATTTTTATATTATTTTAATGAAATGGGCGATTATTTACCTGGAGAATGTGTGCTAAAAAAAATAATTAATATAATAAATAAAATAGATTAAATAAATAAAATAAACAAAATAAATTAACTTAATAAAATAAACAAAATAAATAAATAAAATAAAGAAAATAATAAAATAAATAAAATAAATACTTCAAATAAAATAAATAAAATAAATAAAATAAAATAAATAAAATAAATAAAATAAATAAATAAAATAAAAAAAATTAAAATTAAAATAAATAAAATAGATAAAATAAATAAAATAATTTATATAATAAAATAAATAAAATAAATAAATAAATAAATAAAAAAATAAAATAAATAAATAAAATAAATAAATCAAATAAATAAATAAAATAAATAAATCAAATAAAATAAATAAAATAAATAAAATAAACAATTTATATAAAATAAATAAATAAAATTTATATAATAAATAAAGTAAATAAAATTAAAAAAAATCAAATAAAATAAATAAAATTAATAAAAAAATAAAACAAAAAAATAAACAAAAAAAAATAAATAGAAAAAATACCGTGGTTAAGATAGTCGTATGTTGTGAAGAGCTGGTATATAAATATTATGTACTTGCGAAATACGAACAAATTGTATGCAAACATAATGTTTGCATGAATGCCTTAAATATTATTAATAGAAAGGTCCACCAAACATTGTACCTTCCACCGGAGGCATAAGCGATGTATGTGTTTACACATATTCAAAATGGATCTTTATTTGCCATGTAATATATATGTATTGTGTCATGTAATAATATGTATCACTCCGTGTAAACAAAACCCAACAGAAGCCATTGAGGGATTAAAATTTTCTTGTGGTTCAGAAGAAAAAAAAAAATGATATATTGCTTGCAATTTTTTTATATGTACAAAAAACAGATATATATGCGATTAAATTTTCATCATACAATTTCGTAATTATATAAATAAAATTTAGTAATACTACCTTCAAAGAGTCACCATGTTTTTTCACTTAATCGTGTCGGTCTTCGTGGCTCAGTTGGTTAGGTGTCTGACTGCTGATCCAAAGGTCCCAGGTTCGATTCCCGTTGGAGACAAAGTTTTTAATTGTGTTTTCAGTCTGGTTCTGAGGGACGATTAATAACGTAAGTCTCCAGAATGTGGCAACTTGTTATTGGGTGCGTGTTAAATTAATATTTGACATAGTACCTGTTAGTTGCCCGAGAAGTATTGTAAAATAAAATGTCAAATATTGCTTGATTTTATACCTAATTACTTTTTAGTTCTGTTATACAAATTAAACGCTATCTCAATCAAAATGTCACATGTCATGTGATAATGTTTATCAAATAATTTCATCTTATTAAAGTCTTTAGTATTTTAGGCTGAGATGGGCTGGACATGTACAACGAATGCCAACCTCACGGGTGCCGAAACGAATCATGACTGGACACCCAGGTGGGAGAAGAAGGGTAGGAAGACCATGGCTGCGGTGGGAAGATGAGGTCAGAAAGGATGCGGCTCAGCTTCTCCAAGAGAAGAGCTGGAAAGTGGCAGCAGAGGACAGGATTGGATGGAGGCGAAAGTTAACGGAGGCCAAGGCTCGATTTGGGCTGTAGCGCCATCGAAGAAGAAGAAGAAAGTCTTTAGTATGTTTTGTACATATCTAGGTAGGTACCTACACAATTATTATGAATATCAAAATACATACGTTTTTTTTCGTTACCGTTTTATGATAATAAATATACATACACATCATTTCATTGCTTTTGGAACTGAAAAAATGTACGTGACCTGTCGGAATATATGTCATACAAGTGTATATTTTTATTCGTACAACTTGTAGGTATATTTTTTTATTAAAACACAAAAATTCTCTCCAATAGTATGTTGTTGTGATAAACGATCAAAACGTGAACTGGAATATTTTGTTTTACTTCAACCAGTACCTACGAAAACAATAATGTAACAAAAAGGATAAGAATGAGTATTTCTAAACGTGATTAGAGTTTGTACATAAGAAAATCTTGAAACAACGATAAATGAAATACAGAATTAAGAGATGTTTATAATTCTAGGAGATTTTAATGCTAAAATAGAAGAAACCAAAAAAAGATGCCCTACTGTGGTAAAAAAAAACGGTATTAGCAACAGGAAAGATAGATGTGAAAGATTAGTACAGTATTGTTTTGAGAATAATTTCATATCTTCGAAACGCAATTTCAACACCACATCAGACGTCCGTAAGTACACACGGAGTTCACCCGTATATAGAAACCAAATTGACTTCATATTCATAAGAAATAGATGGAAATCTTGAAGGGAGAGAAGACTACGAAAGTGAACCAAATAGCTTTGAAGAAACGATTGCCAATTTGAAAACAGATTGAATTATAGCGGAATCGATAAAAATCACTACAAAACCAGGTGTGAAACAATCAATGATATATGCCAGAAAATACGGTACCTAAACATCTTCGTCTGCCGAAACATGGAACAGGGATGTAACGAAGAAGACTTTGTGGCAATTGCTGCTGCAACGTATCGGAGTTGAAAGGCCTAATATTATGTATGTCCGGACACGTTAAATAAGTTATTTGGAAAACATCAATTTCGCCGGAAGACTAGGTGAAGTCCATGTTCATATTGTTCATCCCTATACAAAAAAAGGCCGAATATGAAGTGTGAAAATTTCACAACAATTGCCCTCATATGTAATCCTGGCAAAGTTGTTAACAATTTAAGAAAAAAAAATTGAATACAATATTAAATAAATGTATTATTTAAATACTTTCTAACATAGATACGTCAAAAATCACTGAGATATGTTTAATTAAGTAACATTTTCACTAACAGTGCGTTCAAAAATTGTAAATACGAGATAAATAAAATTTTTAACCATAGTACAAATCGTCTGAAAATGTTTTGACGCCTCACGTAAAACAATGGAGATTCCTATCTGTTATGGCGCTAAAATTACAAAAAGGCGACCGCTTTTGCTCAAAGCAATGTCAAATTTACATATTACGTCAACCGGGACAGACCCGGTGCCGCGTGGTAGGGTGTGCCGCGCGTACCCATATATTGAGGAACGAAAACCATATACTTTTGGTAAAATAAAAGAAGATTCTTTAGCGCTGATGTATTCAGCTGTCACAAATCATTCACATAATTTGAAAGCACACACATGTCACAAAAAAATGCGGAAAGATTGGTCAAAAAATATTTTTCTCTCTCTCTAATTTACATAATATTGTTCATCTTTTGGCAGCAGAAATACTTCTGTGACTACAAGTTATATTAACTTTCGGATGTGTGTGAATCTCATAAATACATACAAGTCACAGAGCTTTGTCATTGCTGTGGAAGATAGAGGAAATGAAACGCCATAATGTTCAATCTAGACAATCATCCATTTCTTTATTTATATTCAACTCTGTCCAACAATGCTCATCTTCTAATGCTCCCCTATTCAAATTGATCATTTCATAACGCCAAACGCCATAGATTTTTACTATAATATACTAGATGTAGTACTCCGTGCAAAAAGTGAGTCATGGAATATCGTACGTTTGACGTTTTGGTTGGCAATGTATTTCAGTTTTCCTTATATTTCAGCACATCCTAGATAACTGTTCTCTAAACATTAATAATTAAAATGTTTTTTAGACAAATAAATCCGAAAACAATTCACATTAGTCGTTATCCTCTATAGAAAAACGATGTGGTCTGGAACCAAAACGTCAAAAATCCACCGGAAAAAAGACTCACTTCGATTCACACAAAATTTGCTAACTACAACACATAGTATATTATAATAAAAATCTATGCTTTCACTGTATGAATTCATTCTTTTACGTTCTTTCCTTTCGTTTGTCATGTTATCTATATAACTGATCTCAATTAAACATGATTTATTCTGATTTCATACGTTTTCTGTCATGTCCTTAACTCAATTTCGTGCGCGAAAGCTTGAGTTTCCTTAACTATAACAAGATTAAAAACTACTTAAAATGAATTTTTTGAAACGCAACAGATAAATTGTAGCTGCACCTTGTCAGCTGCAATAGGTATAGCCTCATGATTCTTGGATACTCCCGACGATTGACGAAGATCAACGAACCATAGCCCACCACTGCATCTTGATACAAGCCAATGTAGGTACCTAGAGATATTTTATTCATGTGTTGATCGTTCAATAGGTAGAGTCGCGTTTAATCTGTATCTATTAGTTCCGACCCACGACATCACAAATTAATTAAGTTATCATTTATATTGTAATTTTATTTATTTCGAATAAACCTGTGTTGATCATGTAGGTAGCTCTTTTGATTGAAACCATTCATCACTATAAATTATGTATTATCAATTATTTAATGAACAGACATGAGCAATGTCATTTTGGGAGGTAGATGTTTTAAATAAAATAGAATCCTTTTGAACACGCACATTTGTAATACAATCCTTCTGATATAAATAAATAGATAAAAACATCAACAGCTACAAAATCAAAGAAAGAGAGCTTTAGCGATTTTCGTTGAAACTTTTTCATCAAATTACTCAAATGTGAATCTCACAGTTTCTTCACAAACCTCGAAATTAATTTATATTGATTTGTTTCCATATCTCCCTTTCCCTAGCTTATAATAAAAATTCTGTCACAATTCGAACGTTTGATTTCCTAGCATTCTTCAAACACCAATTTTTCCAAGTAATCTTTTTTTCTTAAAATATGACCGAAACGAAGAAGCACATGTCTGAAGTTGTTATTTCAAGTTCATGCTTCCATTCCTAACAAAGCTACGTATAGTATAAAGATGAATTCCGCCTGCTTGAAAGCCAATTTAATTTAAATATAAAATACCTCCGAAGTAATTCAATTACAAATCTTAATCAATGGTTGTTAATTTTTCGTTGACGTGTCAACAAAACTCCCTTTCATGTTGCAATGTTCCGTGTAGGTGCTTCCAACCCTTCATTTGATCAGCGACACTCCAAAACCTTATTAACCCCACTCCAAATAATTACACGTATAATTCAAAGGAAAAATTCGGTCGAGTGTTTGAAAAACTTATTGTATTCGAATGTAAAGGGGAGCTGCGGCACCCGACATTAGGGGCTCGTTTTGGGCAGGACCGGATCTATTTCAATTTTAAATTAAAATGGCGCCCTCGCGCATTTTGATGGTATACGCACGGGTTGGTACTGCTCACGTATAGTTTCAAATTGTAAAACCTTTTGGTTTTTTAGAAATTGAACATGATTTTCACGTACTTATCGTGTATCCTTTCGATCTAATAACGATAAGTCGATCTAATAACGATAAGACGATCTAATAACGATATAAATAACGCCTTAATATTATGCCACATGTATAACAGTCACAATTCAACTTCAGAAATATAAAATTGTTCATTTGAATCAAAATATCAAATGAATCAAGCCGGAAACAATTTTGACGTGCATTGTCATCGGTAATCAACAAATTATGAAAGTTTCAGAACTCGATTGAAAATCGATTGGGAAATTCTAGCGCAGTCAGGATGAAAAAAAGAGAGAATTCCGCAGTCAAATTAGACCATAGATGATGTCTTTATGGATTTGTGCAGAAAAAATGTAGCTATATTTATGTCTGTGCGTATCTTTGTGTTATATTTTGTTTTGTTATTCAGTCACAAATTTGTTAGAGTTTCTATAATTATTTCCTTGTTTTATTTTATTTATTTATTTATTTATACATCTTTTTGTACATAATATAAACAAATATAATTGTACACTGGCGGGCTTATTGCCATTAGGCAATTTCTTCCAACCAACCAGATTACAAAGTATGACAACATTGTGTATGTACAACAGCAAATAAAAAAGAGTAAAAGAAATCAAAGAAAATACGTATAACACTTAAATACTATTTAAACAAAAAAAAAATTATATTTCATAGCAAGAAAAAGGATATGGTAAGGACAGGAGAGGAAATCGGGATCAGGTGTTCAAGGATAAATATTCCTTCTTTAGTTTTTTCTTGAAAATACTAAGTGAGTTAGACGACGCAATATCCGGACTAAGGCTATTCCATAATCTTGCTGATTGTACTCCGAACGAAGAGCTGATAAATTCTGTATTATGGATAGGTATGGAAAGTGTTGTACATTCAGCAGATCGGAGTGGAAGTCCATGACTGGATAAATAAGTGAATTTGCTTTTGCTTTTTTTTTATTCGTTATTCTTCCCAAATATTTAGGTAGGTATTTCCAAATATATAGATGATGAATTGAAATTTGATAAACACTGAATATATTATGAAAAAAAGTTGGTTGCTTATAAAGAATAAGAAATTACTTAGATTTTCACACATCAACATTAATTTTTAATTCTATTGTAATTCCCCATTTAAATTATTGTTCTAGTGTCCTATTCCTCTGCAGTGAAATTCTAAATATAAAATTATAGATTATTCAAATTATGGAAATAAGGATAATTTTAAAATCCAGTAGATATATGGTACAAGAATAAACATAATGATAAATAAACTAAAATTAATGACAGTAAAGCAGTACATTATATACAACACATTAACTTTGATTTACAAACTAAAAAGAAATATGCTTCCAAAATATATGCATAAAAATATATTATTCAATGTCAATATTACACTTACCCTACGAGAGGATGTCAGGATTTTAGACTTCCAAAAACGAGATTAACATGTACGCAAAATAGTTTATACAATAAAGGTCTCAGAATGTATAATAGTTTACCACCAAACATAAAATAAACTAAAAATCTTGTCACCTTTAGTAGGCTAGGTGCTGAATACACAGTTAAAAATTATTGATATTCTCCATAGTTTTACGTAATGTTTTTTTAGAACAATTGTCATACTCTTACCATACTTATTTGTTCCAAAAAATAATTATTATTACATTTTTTTGTTTAGACTAGATGTATTAATTTTTATATATGGTTTTACGTCTAAATAAAGTTTACTATTAATAATTATATTTTTTTGCGCCTGGCGCGATTACACCGTTTGAATCTACGGTGAGTCCTGCCCCGTGCTCGGAAGGGTTTCACACAAACAGTTTAATGACGGCTGGGGTGTTACAGATAACGCGATGTTCCAACACAAATGTAACATGTTGTAATGTTCCAAGACAAATGAAACAAAATAATGTTCAAACACGTCGCATAATGACGTTTCAAATTGGCACTCTTTCAAGCAGTAAGTAGGGCGAAATGATTATCTCCATACACTGCGATGAAGAAACGTTCCGCGTTATTATTTTTTTATTTATTTTTATTATGTTTTGAAATAAAAAAATGCTAGGAAAATAATATGAAAAGATCATTTTTTAAATCAAATATTTTAAGAGACTCAAAAATAATATGAACGCACATCACTCTTAATTAGCAAATGCAAATTCATAATTATGTCACAGAATACGTATTTCGAATGGTTTATAGAATGCAAACCTGCAAATCAATTTCTCAAACAAGTATTATGTAGAGGGTGCATGTATACTATGAGTTTCGTCATGATGTTTTTGTCTGTATGGCGTAGGTACATCGAGATTTTTTATGTTTTCTATACAGGATTCCATGAAAAATGTTCTCATTTATTTATTTGTTTATTAAAGACACCAACAGAACATTGTAATATTTTTGGAAGACTAACAGCTTTAACATCATTATTTTAAGCAACTTTATATTTCTCATATTTTTCTATTTATTTTTTATCGCCTTTTTGCTATCAACTTTTATTTTTTTGTTTTTTTTTATATTATTAATATTTTTGTAATATTGTGTAACTGCTATATTTTTTTGTGTATAATTGTAAAAGACTTCTGGCCGTAGATACAAATAAATAAATAAATTAATTAATGAATAAATATAATAACTATGTAATATTAATTATTTTGACATAAATAATAATAACTATGTAATATTAATAATTATTAACGGTGTAAAAAATAGAATTTTTTGGCGTATCGCACAAATATCGAAATACTAGGTACTCAATTTCTGAGAATATAAAAAAAAGTTAGTCAGCAAAATTCGCTTAGGTACGTTCGTTTGTTTATTTTGCAGTTGGTAGTTTTTCCACAAAAATCAATACATACTGTTTGTGGTGCGTTTTGCCCTGACAAATTTTTAATTGACGTACGTCCATTATTTAATCCTGGTCTTAATCCTGTATAATACGTTTTGTGCCTGTATAATATATGGTCCATAGGTGAGATCTATACATGAATTACGTCAGGGTAGATAAATGAAATGTTAATATTGACAAAACATCCCAATCAGGCGTGATGGATTGATACAAATCAAATACTCGCTTTACCGGCCATTTTCCCTTGTGGCAACAATTAACCCTTATGAACGGTAGCAATATATTATTATTTTACTACATAGTAACTACTCGCCTACATATGTACACTTGGTTGAGAATTGACGGAGCACAAGCGATAATCACCTTAGATAACAGGAATTATGTTACAAGACACTTATTTATATTTGCAAAGACCTTTGTACATAATATTACTGTATTAATCAAAATCAAAGATTTTCATACTGTTCACAAATATTGTACTTACATTTGATAATGTAACACACCTTGTATACTTACTAAAACTAGTGGGTTGTGGTCAATACTTCGCTCTCCACTACATGATGAACATATGTGTTTATCATGTTGTACATGATTGTATGAAATTGTATGTAAAATTCTGAACTCGATGACATTCCACGATTGTGAATTTTCTATTCACATTCGTCGATTGTTGCACTATGGTGCCGAGGTTGCTAATCCAGAGGGCTCCATGAGCTACTTTTCGTGCTATGCATTTTTTATGTCGCTCGTTTAGCGATCTGTGAAGGGGCCATTTACAGTCCCCATATGCAGAGTGGGTGGTGGAGAGGGGGGGGGGGGGGTAGCGAATAAGAAAAAAATACAAGTCAAAATAATTCATATAACATAATATCAGTCGTGGAAAGATTCGAATTCTCGACCACTAGATTAATAACCCAGCGCGATAACCGCTCTGCCAGCTCCCATTTATCTATTTCTTTATATTGCTTTTTTATAATACTAGCCTTTATATCCCGCCGTTGGCCAAGAATGTAAAACTGTGAAGGAATAAGCAATCGTTTATATAATATTGTCACCCAATTATTTTGCAATATCGGACTATGAAAAGTGGTTTGAAATTTGATTGAGTTTAAGCATTGTAAAATGTTCAAGTGATGGCCACAACCCATTCTTTTTTATATATTACTATAAAGTGTGAATGAAGTATAATATACAATTTCTGCACGCATGGACTACGCGAAATGGTTTTAAATATGACAGTTTATCAACGTTGTAAAGAGATTGGTTTGGCCACAACCCCAATTTTTAAATATAATCATCGAAAACAAATTGTAATATATACCTATTGAAAATTTAGTAATTTTGGATGTTGGAATGTGGTTAAAATTTGATTAAATAATGTACTGAAAAGATCTAGTGTTGGTCACATCCCATTCGTTTTTATATTTTTTCATCAAGTGTGCATTATATTTTTGCACAATTAGACTGATAGACTTAAAATTGACACAAAAGTCTACATTAACGAAGAAGAAAAAGACTTAAACTATAATAAATAGTTTTTAATTTGAATATAAACGTTGTGAAGAGTTCAGTAATGGCCACAACCCCCATTATTTAAATATCGTCAACGAAATCAAATATGAAGGTGTTGAAAATTATTCAAAATAGGATGATATAATCAATTATTTAAATTTAAATTAAACACAAACTATACTTTGTATGTTTCCACTTATTTATTTACTTGTTCACTACATGTTTCGGGAACGTCCGTTCCCTTCCTCAGGTGGATGTAAACTGAATATGTGTGTGAGTGCGGTGTATGGAAAGTGGTGTTGTAGAGGCGGGTGTAGAGGTGGGGGCGGTACAGTGGGCTAGGGGGAACATTTGGAGAAGGGGTGAGGAGGAAGGTTGTACCAGATTATTGATGATGTTTTTCTGAGTATTTTGGGCTTTTTTTATTTCAAGAGTTTCTAAATTATTTTGTTTTAGTCCGTAAGTCTGTTTATGTAAAATATTAACCTTTGTATTGTTGAAGTTGTGATTATTTTCTATTATGTGGTTGGCGTATTCAGAAAAATTGTTATTGTTGAGACATCGTTTATGTTCGTTTAGTCTAGTTTCAATTGTTCTGCCAGTTCGTCCTATGTATATACAGTTACAATCTCCGCATTCTAGTTCATAAACCCCACTGCATAATAATTTATTGGAGTTTTTAGTGGTATTATTTTTTAGATATTTACCGATTGTGTTGTCTGTATAGAAGGCTGGTTTTATGTTTTTTGGTAGTTTTTTGGTGAGGTCATATGTCAATTTGTCTATATAAAGAATCTTTCTCCAGTTGTCATGTGTGTCTTTAGATTTAGTGTGATATATGTACGTTTTGATTAATTTTGCTTGGATTTTTTTGTTCAATATTTTTTGAATTGTGTCTATTTTATAGCCATTATTTACTGCTATTGTTTGTATTGTTGTTAGTTCAGTTTGGAAGTCTTCTTTGTTTAACGGTAAGGATGTTAATCTAGTCAACATAGAGTGGAATGCTGCCATTTTGTGTGATATGGGGTGGTGTGAAGATTGGTGTATAATGTTATCCGTAAATGTCGGTTTTCTATATATATTAAATGTAAAACTATTGGTATTAGATCTTTTAATGCTTAAGTCTAGAAAATTTAATATTCTGTCTGTTTCTATTTCCATCGTGAATAGTATGTTTTTATGTAGAGTGTTAATGAATGAAAGAAATTGTTGTAATTGTCTGTCTGTACCTGTACCTGTACAAAATAATTTAGAAACTCTTGAAATAAAAAAAGCCCAAAATACTCAGAAAAACATCATCAATAATCTGGTACAACCTTCCTCCTCACCCCTTCTCCAAATGTTCCCCCTAGCCCACTGTACCGCCCCCACCTCTACACCCGCCTCTACAACACCACTTTCCATACACCGCACTCACACACATATTCAGTTTACATCCACCTGAGGAAGGGAACGGACGTTCCCGAAACATGTAGTGAACAAGTAAATAAATAAGTGGAAACATACAAAGTATAGTTTGTGTTTAATTTAAATTTAAATAATTGATTAAATATGAATTTCCACAAAGTTGAAGCCTCCACATTTGATTATTTATTAGGATGATATAAATGGTTAAAATTTTAATTAAACAAAAGTATTGAAAAGATTCTAGTGCAGGTTACATCGTCACATCCCACATCCCATTCGTTTTTACATATGTATTTTCATCAAGTGTGCATATCGTTATCGTTTCTGCACAATAGACTATTAGACTTAAAACTAACCCAAAAGTCTAAATAAAAAAGAGAATAATAAGTATAAGACTATAAAAAATAGTTTGTATAAAAAACTATTTCAATGGTCTACATAAAATAAGAAAAAATACATAAAATAGAAGAATTAGACTATTGGAAATAGATTGTATAAAAACTGACTAAAAGGTCTACATAAAAGAAGAAGAAGATTAATCCATAGGAAATAGTTTTGTATAAAATTCACCAAAGTTCTACATAAAATAAGAAAACGAAGAAAAAGACTAAAGGAAATAGTTTGTGTAAAAACTGTAAAGTCTACATAAAATTAAGAAGAAAAAGAATTAGACTCCATGAACCGTCGCTTCAGACCCTTCAGTACCTCCCATCCCTTCAATCCATCATTACGTCCCTTCCAATCAGGCCCTTCAGTACCTCCCGTCCCTTCAGGCGCATCCCTTCCCTTCATTACATCCCGTCCCTTCAGCCGCTTAAGAAAAGTTTAAATCCAGAAACCATCCTGGAAGAACCGCGAAGAGATGAAAGGACCTTCTTTTCCCAGGATACTCCACCTTCAAAGGTAAAATGACTAAATACACGAAGAAGAAGAAGAAAAAAGTTTAAATCCAGATACCTGCGAAGATATGGAAGGAAAATTGGACCTTCTTCTCCCAGGATAGTCCACCTTCATAGGTAAAATGACCAAATGCACGATGAAGAAGAAAAAGAAGAAGAAGAAAAAAGTTTATATCCAAAAACCGCCTTGGAAGACTTGCGAAGAGTTGGAAGAACAGTTGGACCTTCTTCTCTCAGGATTCTCCAACTTCATAGGTAAAATGACCAAAAATACACGAAGAAGAAGAAGAAGAAGAAAAAAGTTTAAATCCAGAAACCTGAGAAGAGATGGAAGGACAATTGGAACTTCTTCTCCCAGGTAAGTCCACCTTCATAGGTAAAATGACCAAATACACGATGAAGAAGAAGAAGAAAAAAGTTTAAATCCAGGAACCGTCCTGGAAGACCTGCGAAGAGATGGAGAGACAGTCGGACCTTCGTTTCCCAGGATATTCCGCTTTCATTGGTAAAATGACCAAATACACGAAGAAGAAGAAGAATAATAAAAAAATTTAAATCCAGAAACCATCCCGGGCATACGCTCGACAATTCACCAAAGTTTAATTGTAATCGGACAAACGGTTTAGGAGCACATAGCATACATGCATCCATACATAAATAAATAAATAAAATAATTTTCCTATAGGAAATCAGTATATTGTTGATTTGTAAGTAAATAGTATTAGGTAGGTACCTACCTACAACAATGTTCTAAATAAATTCGATTCATAACAAATTTTATTTGAATATCAGAATCTTTCCGTAACCATAGTAACCATCGAACATATAAAATATTACTATCAAATGGGCTCGATACATTTTTTTGGATATGTAGGTAGGTACCTACATTGGTTTGTTCGAAGCCACAAAAACGAAAATTGTCCAAAATATCAAATATTACATACAAATTATGCAATTTTATTATGCCTATATCTTTACTAATAATTAACAGACTTTTACAATATATATCTTAAAACTTGCTGTAATGTCTTGTGTTTCATTTTATTATTTCATAATCACATTTATTTCAAAGGTATATTATTTTAAAGAACATATTCATTCGGTAGGAAAATTAAATATCGTATGAAAAGATATTAAAATGGCGGGGTTATATGTACATTTGTACAAAACGCTTACTTTAAAAATAAGTTAAACATTATAATTAGACAAAATATTCACCATGTTTTTCACTTAAAAGCTAAGTTATACTTCAAAATATATTTTTTTCGTGTAAATACGTACTTGTAACTTTTAAACTAACAGATATTTGCGTGCAAAATGTACACTTTTTTGACAGATATGACTTGGAAAATTTTGTATGAAAAAAATAATTATTGAAATATTTTTAAAATTCAGCATTTTTATCGCATTATTTTTAGCGTGACACTGCATCAGGTATACTGGTACATGTTTGCACATAAATTAGATTTTTAGATGCTCTTGGTTTTTCAAAAGGCGTGAGACAAACACATACACACACACACACACACACACAGACACTAACATTTTGATTGCTTTATTACTTTAGATATCTTCTTGTTCTCTTCTAAGGCCTGTTTAGGTCCTGCACCGTGGACTGCCAGCTACCCTCCCATCTCTTGGGAATACGTCCTGGAGGTCCGCTTTCATAGAAAACATTATCCCTGGCCACTTTGGCGGTTCTTGAGTCTGTCATTTTTAACACGTGTTTGTTCCAGAACCTTCTTCTCTGTCCTCTTGCGATATCCTCAACATCGCACAGCCTTCGGATCTGTGTATTTCGTAATCTATCACTAATGGTTTTGCCAGTGATGTTTCTGAATATCTAAATTTCGCTGGTTCAACTAACGGTACTCTATTAAATATTCATTCGACATGCACCCAATTACAAGTTGCCACATTCTGGAGACTTGTGATATTCATCGTCTTATAGATCCAGACTGAAAACACAAATAAAAACTGTGTTTCCACCGGGATACGAACCCAAGCCCCTCGGATCAGCAGTCAGATACCCAACCAACTGAGCCGCGAAGGCGGACATGGAACTTGTCTTTATATTTTGATACATGATCTCCGCCAGTAATGGTAACCTTAAAAAAAACGGATTGTCTAAACCGTAGCTTCACAAAAATACCCTTCATTGAACTCAGTTATTAAATTTAATATTTTTTTCTCTCATTTTATCTTGTTACATTTCATCATTATATGAAAAATTATTTCAGTCAACGTTTTATTGCAAAAGGCCCTATAGATCAAGGATAACGCGGCAAAGGAGATTAATTCTGAACATAAAACACGTGGTCTTCCCAGAACTAAGCTTAGGTTATCTCAACTTTTTGGTACCGTAATTAGAACTCGCTCTCATCATCAAATATACCATATTTCATACACATTTACGTCACAAATTCTCACAACACTGGGTAAAACAAGTATTTTGACCGGAGCATTGATTTGACTACAAATGACAAAATATACTTTGGAGAAATGAATAGTATGAAGACAATGTGGCAACTTGTTATTGGATGCGTGTTAAATAATTATTTGACATAGTACCTGTTAGTTGCCCGAGAAGCTACATAAAAAAATAAATAAAATAAGACACCTTTAAGAGAAAAATTGTGAGAATACATGAATAGTATGAGGACTTTCAAGAAATGAATAGTATGAAGACACCTATGAGAGAAAATTTGTGAGAATATATGAATAGTATGAAGACACATATAAGAGATAATTTGTGAGAATATATGTACGAATAGTATGAAGACTTTGGAGAAATGAATAGTATGAAGACACCTATAAGAGATAATTAAATTTGTGAGAATATATGAATAGTATGAAGACACATATAAGAGATAATTTGTGAGAATATATGTACGAATAGTATGAAGACTTTGGAGAAATGAATAGTATGAAGACACCTATAAGAGATAATTAAATTTGTGAGAATATATGAATAGTATGAAGACTTTGGAGAAATGAATAGTATGAAGACACCTATAAGAGATAATTAAATTTGTGAGAATATATGAATAGTATGAAGACACATATAAGAGATAATTTGTGAGAATATATGTACGAATAGTATGAAGACTTTGGAGAAATGAATAGTATGAAGACACCTATAAGAGATAATTAAATTTGTGAGAATATATGAATAGTATGAAGACTTTGGAGAAATGAATAGTATGAAGACACCTATAAGAGATAATTAAATTTGTGAGAATATATGAATAGTATGAAGACATTGGAGAAATGAATAATATGAAGACACCTATAAGAGATAATTTGTGAGAATATATGAATAGTATGAGGACTACTATAAGAGATAATTTGTGAGAATATTCAGGTGACAGTATTATAAAACATGATTACAAAGATCGGGGTAAGAGTGACGCAATACGCTACATAATGTCGAACGCAGACTGATTGTATTGGTTGAATCAAATCAAATTTTCCCTGTTACAAAATTTATATGTGTGCAGGTGACATTCACCCGCAATCTTTTGCCAAAGACACCAAAAGGTACCACAAAAACAGTAAAAAGGTAATAATAATTATTTATACTTCCTTACACTCTGCGCAAGTGGCGATTTTATTGTCATATGGCAATTTCTTCCAACTATTCAGTGTTTCCAGCCCAGAGAAGCAATATTAGCATGAGAAAAAATTATTTAAATAAATTTGGGGATCGAACCCAGGACGCCCACACAGAAACCAAATTCCATAACAACTGTGCTAAGTTACTAACAAATGAAATAGAAAACGGTATTTTTCCAACTGATTCGACTTTCTCGATGTCTTGGAA
The DNA here is from genome assembly GCA_963576475.1 of Molanna angustata. NCBI lineage: Eukaryota > Metazoa > Arthropoda > Insecta > Trichoptera > Molannidae > Molanna > Molanna angustata. The sequence continues at coordinate 6,669,015 of OY754965.1, forward strand.
TTATATGGATGCTTGGAATATATTGCCACTAGGCACTAAACCCGATATTGTTCACCATGCTGGTCACGCGTACTCATGCTATGCCGTTTTGTCCTATTCATCAAAGCTGGTGATATTTACTTTATTGGGTCAACAGTCAACAAGTCTTGACATTGAGCGGCAATCCATCAATATGTACCTACATATAACAGTGTTCTGAGATATATAACGGCACAGTACAGTCTCAGATCTACCATTTTTAACACCTGGTGCATTTTTAAGACATGGCAGATGATGTGCTGATTTCTTCCACAAAGTTGACTGGACTCCTCTAGTTGGACTGACTGGCTGGTTGAACTCACCTAAATACAACTGCGGGGCGGAAAGACAGACTATATACCATAATACATCCTGAGGTCACAATCAGACACAATGCTTTTACAAACACAATATGTATTTGCGTATCATGATGACTCCAATTCACTTTTTTAATCTGTGTACAATAGTTAAATTTATATTAATTTTATTTTTTTTATTTTCATTTATTTAAGGTTACATACAGTTTTTTTTTTAATTAACATTAAGTCTCAAAATGAATTAACAAATACAAAACCAAGATTGTAAAACACCAATTACTAACATACGGTCTTACAATAAACAATCATAAGTACAAAATGAAAAAGAGAAAAACCAAAAAAGAATAAAAAAAACAATCAATATTAAATAAATAGATGCATACAAGCTAGGATGTTTGGGAAAGGACAATGGATAGGAATAGAATGGGAAAATCAGGAATAGAATATCAATCATTGAGAAATCCTCAACATACTCTTAAAAATGCCTGGTGAGCCAAAAATGTCAAGACCAGCGAACTTTGCATCAAACTGTTTACATGCTCTATGAACAAAAACATTCCCGGCACACTGAATAAGGCATATTGTTTAGATACTTTTTAAAAATGCATATAGGTACAACCTATATGTCTCCTGTGAAATGTTATAATTATAGTTGGGCAGCAGATATCTATTTTTAAGCTTATTTACAAAATCAAGCAATATTTATTTATTTTTAACAGCAAACATTCTTTGGTTCTAATGAGTTGTATTATAAACACTTATATGTAAATCTCATTAATTAATAAATAGTAAATATGCACCTTCTTAGGCTTTTTTCATCTGTCTGGCGCTTCCAGAAACAATGATTGCGTGAGAAATAAATTTCAATAAACCTATCCTATTGATGGATATCGAACCAAGATCGCCAGCAAATAAGTCAAAAGATATTATACAACTATGCTATGACAGTCAACTTTTTGTATCGTCATTATTATTTCTATTCCTTCAAATTATTTACTCTGCAGTGTACCGACTTGCGCTTCTACTCATTGTTTCCGGATATTCCGTATGAGCCGAGTAATCAAAAATATGCACGTAATAATATCTCACATAGTTCAGCAATGAGGTTCACCACTTATACTGAATATAATTATGCCTTTTTAGGTGCGACACTGATGATGAATGGAGGGCTCTATGGACGGACTCAGAAGTGAGCAACGACAATCTGGTCCGGGACCCCACCATCTGTATCCCTGGTTTCGACCTCCCTCGCAGAGCCTGGGTGCAGCTCGACAGAATAACAACAAGCTACGCTCTCCTCCACCCGCTCCGCACATGGGAACTGAAAACGGCCCCTTCACAGAACGCCAGTAAGAATAACACAGAATGCATGGCACGAAGAGTAGCTTTAGAAGCTAGACTCGTGGTCTCGGCACAATAGTGCAAAAAATGACAATCAACGCCAGTGAAAATAATATTCACAGACATAGACTGTCGCGAGATTACTTCAAGCCTGTGATTGTGTAAAATGGGCATCAGAGAGTTGACCAACGACACTCTGGAATTTTTTTTTTTTTAATTCAGCAGATAGAAGGGCACTTTAACCATGGCAAAACAATTTGAAGGCTAAACATGAAGACCAGCATGGGGTGTTGCAACCATCTTTAATGGAAATGGGGAAAGAGATAATTGCCGGGATGTGGCTGTGGCGCAGAGCTCCAAACGATCCGCCACATTGTTGAAGAGTGCCCGCTGCACAGGTATCCGGGAGAGCGGGGAGACGTCCTCGGTGCAAAGCAAGGGGCGATGAACTGGCTGCGAGGTTTGAATTCAAGGCTCTAACAACCTTCATGAACGCAGCCTTTTCTGGACGCAGAAGAGCCTCGCCATTCGAAAAGTCAGTAAGTAAGGTGTGACGAGGCAGTCGTATGATAGGGAACTCGCATAAATCGTGTTTCCTTTTATAAGGATTTTCACACCTGTACAGTACACCTGACACTGGTAGCCGATTGAGGAATAATGCCGCTATGGCGTGAATGTTAATTATTTTGTTTTACTTTCTAAATCTCGAATTGATTATAAACAAGTTTTTTTATTTTTATTTATTAAAAATATAAATTAATTTAAATCTGAACATTTAATATCTAAACTTATTGTTGCTTTTATAGATCGGGCCCTGGTACTATACTTTGTCGATTGGATAACTATATTTTTAGGTGCATGCCTGCCCAGACCTGAATCCCAATTCCCATTTCGCGCTGTTCCAGCACGTCTTTGTGTTTACCCACCGTTGTGACTAATAATAGGTTATATCGGAATCTACGGTATTTGAACTGAAGGACTCTCGATCTACGAGATTGGTTATAATTTTATCAATTAAAATTTTCAATCTAGAAAATAAACGACAGTAATCCTCGGCTCTAATATCGTGACCCATCCGTATATTCTATTATAATTAATTACCTACATACATATATACGAGAATAATATTGAAAATAACATTGGTTTGATCATATTTAAAATCGATACCGACTGGAATCAATGTCTTGGATTTTTATTCACCATACCCACAATTCAACAAAAAAGTTTCTTTTCTTGTTCTCATATTTTCTCAATAGATGTCATCTGTGTTTCGATTTTGTTTTCAAGCTTTATTTAATGTTTAAAAATATACTTCCAAAACCACGATTCTTGAAGGAACTTACTGAAATCAATGCATCCAAACAGTTCTACCTTATATTTACTAGTTAATTTTTACAAAAAGTATTGAATTCCAGAGATCGTGCTCTCTTGTGTAATATCTCCATGTCTCGGCCTTCGTGAAATAGCTCATACTCAATTCCGGTGACGACATAGATATTGACAATTTATTGACAACGTACGTAAAACGGTTTTACTACAAATTGTTTTTTTTTTCGTATAAAGCAATTCACCCTGCTAATAGTGCTTTGTGCCAATTTAATGTTTAATTAGCAAAAGGAGATTTTTTTTCAATTAGAAATTATTTTTTTGATGTTTAGATTATTTAACAATACAAATTTTTAAAATGATAGACAATACACAAGAATTATGAAGGGACAAAAGATGTTGGATATTCAGTCGAGATTGATGAGTAATTTTGATGAATAATATACACTTTGAAAATTTTTACAATTAAAAAATACACACTGGCAAAGAAGACTACATACTTAAAACCCTTATTTTATACAAATGAGAGGCAATTGAATAGTGGCCAATTCTCATCCAGAAATACATGTTATTAATATCTCGAATTTTTTTTGTCATGAAACCAACTTCTCGTATAGGTTTTTGCTGAATACCAGCATAATATGAACCTTTGTTTTATACAAAATGTTAAAGCATTATAACAAAAATAAAATGCAATACCCAAGTCTTTAAAATGTAGCAACTTCTCATTGGATGTGTGTTTCATTGATATTAAACATGGTACCTCTTAGTAGTCCAAGAAAAGAAAAAAATACAATTACCACAAAGGCTACATTAAAGGTATCTTTATAATATTTTATCCCTTTTTAATTTAAGGACGTATGATAAAATTGTTGAATCAAATTATTTAAATTTCAATATAGCCGAACCAAATCTAGTCTCCAGCCATAACTAATTCTTGCAACATGTCCCAACGTTGTACCTATATTCAGCCGTAATTTATGGTTCTGGAATTGTTTGTCTATGAGTTCTGGTCTGATGTGTGACCGCGATGACATATTGTACACCTCTGCGGTCAACGTGATCGCAAATTATACAAACTTTGACCAGTGTTCGGTATCGGCGACCAAATGTTTGGTTGCAAAATGCACGTGTCTAATTCATGACGTGTTAACTGCTCCCGTTATAACTGATACTAAATTGAAATTTAAACAGAAATCCGAGTTTACATAAACCCTCTATTTACAGATAAGTTCCGTCAAACGGTGAAATCAAAATGCTAATTTATAACCCATATTTTGGATATAATTATTTTGTGGAGTATTATCAATATCTAAAGATATTATAGAACTCAATGAGATAATTATATCCATGATATAAGTAATCCTAAATGTTTTGATTCCACCGTTTGACCAATCTTGCCCTCCTGATAATAATATTTTGCAAACCTTCAATTTTAAAAATTTGATCATATTATGAAAACCCATTTATTTTATATATTTGATTATAATATTTTACGAACCCTCTATTTTACAGGTTCGATAATATTTTGCAACTCTCTTTTTTAAAGATTTGATAAAATTTTAAATGCAAACCCTCTATTTTAGAGAATTGATAGTATTTTAATTGCAAACCCTATATTTTACAGATTTGTTAATATTTTAATTGCAAACCCTATATTTTACAGATTTGTTAATATTTTAATTGCAAACCCACCATTTCACCGATTTAATGATATTTTGTATGCAAACCCTCTTTTTATAGATTTGATAATATTTTGTATGCATATCCTCTATTTTACACATATGATAATATTTTGCATATAAACCCTGTATTTTACAGATTTGATATTTTGCAAGCACATCCTCTATATTACTGGTTAGTTTGAAAACATTGTCATTTGGCAATGGTGAACGAAATCCGTCGTGGCAGGACCCGCAGGACTCGCGACCACTGAATGACAAACCCAGCACGCTAACTGCTCTACCACCGCCCATCTAAGATTTGATGATAATATTTATATGAATATTTTCTTTCTGTCTGATAATGGTCTTGTATGTGATGATACCGGTTGGTGCCGTTGATTACCTAACTGTACCAGAAAAATTAAAAATTTATTAAATGTCACAATATGTTTGATTTTTATTACATTCTATATTGTTCCAGTGGAGGATTTAAGTTTATAATCACACTAGATAATGCTAGTGATAATATCCCGTATTCAGTAACTATTGTAACTAAAATAGGAACATACTAAAATTGTAGATTTTAGATTTACGGTCTTATTTCAGCGTTATAAAATATCAACTTGGACTAAATGGAATAGGAACATATCTATATTGGCTGGAACGTTCTTAGAAAGTTACTGAATTAGACGTATTTTGAATAATTATGAAAATGATAAAAATTTCATAATTTTCATAATTATTCAAAATAGTATAATTCAGTAACTTTTTAAGAACGTTCAGGTCAATATAGGTACGTTCCTATTCCATTTGGTCCAAGTTTATATTTTTTAACGCTGAAATAAGACCGTAAATCTAATATCTACAATTTTAGAACGTTCCTAATTTAGTTCCAAAAGTTACTGAATACGGGGCAATATATCCTACTATAAGTAAATAATTGTAATCATACTTAAAATAATGTCAAGAAATTAGCTTCCTTCATAATTAATTGTTATTACATCTAACTTTTATCTCCAGTAAGTGGCAGTTTAATCTTACATAAACTCTTCGTAATTCATGAATATGATCTTTATAATAACATTATTATTATAGGATAGGTTCAACGGAGAGTAGACACATAAATATCAAGTACAGTTATAGAGGTCGGATCGTCATTTCACAATGTCTTGGGTTTAATTTCAGATTAAAGTGAGATTAAACGTGGATTAGCACCGATCTACCATGACGGTTTATCACCGGTTACATCCAGAGAAACCGAGAATCGACTGAATTACTTCGGTTTATCACAAGATCTCTGGACCAAGAGATAACTCGTCAATCACACTGACAATCCAAAAGATTTGGTATACTAGGAAATTTAATTTCAAACAAACATACAAACAAACGAACAAAGAGAAATATAAAAACCCTCAATCGAAAACATATTTCCATAGCGTACCCTTCACAAATATTCATTTTTTTTTATGAGAACTACAAGGGACCAGCAAAGTCAGAATATTCAACGCATGCGTCATCCCCATTATGACATATACTCTCTAAGACAGTTTTTTGTTCAACGTTACGAAATAGGACAAAATACTGGCTTAAATAAGACAAAAAGCTGTCTTAGGAAAACCTTCGGGTACCGCATCAGAGCTCAGACGATCATGTTTATTATGCGGTGACGAGAACAAGACGGAAATCCAGAAGGTCGAACCTATGAACGATTTCTTCTTCTTCTTCTTCTTTAGCCGTCTCTCCACTGCTGGATGTAGGCCTCTTCAAAATCCTTCCATTTATTTCGGTCCATGGCTCGTCTCGGCCAGTTTCTACCCGCAACAGGGACAATATCGTCCGCCCATCTTTTCATCGGTCGACCTATTCCCCGTTTATTTCCCCATGGTCTCCACCTCATAACTCTGGGTGCCCATCTCTCTGTTCCCTGTCTAGCAACGTGACCTGCCCATTGCCACTTTAATCTTGCTACATGGTCCATAATGTCGACAACCTTGGTCTGGCGTCTGATCTCTTCATTTCTTATTTTATTTCTCAGACTTATGCCTAACATTTGCCTCTCCATGGATCGCTGTGCGCATTTAAGTTTGTATGTGGTGTTGGCAGTCAATGTCATCGTTTCTAGACCATACGTCATCACAGGGAGGACACACGATTCAAAAACTCTTCGTTTCAAATTAATGGGGATTTCTTTGTTTTTTAGGACATGCTGGAGTTTGCCAAAAGCAGCCCAGCCGAGACCAATCCTTCTAGGTATTTCCGCTGTTTGGTTTTCCTTCCCTAATGTGATTTTCTGCCCAAGATAAATATACTCGTCTACAGCTTCAATCGTTTTGTTTTGTTTTAAGCTGTTGCTGGATGAACTCATTATTTTCGTTTTATTTATATTCATCTCCAGGCCAATCTTTAGGGAAGCTTCGTGCAGATCTTTGATCATGCCACTTAATTCTGCCAGATCTTCACTTACAAGAACTATGTCATCAGCAAATCTGAGATGGGTCAGATACATGCCATTTATTTTTATACCCTTTTTTTCCCAATTTAAAGTTTTAAAAACATTTTCCAGGGCAACAGTAAATAGTTTGGGAGAAATGGTGTCTCCCTGTCTGACGCCTCTACAGATTTTTACTTTTTCCGTTTTTGTTTCTTCGTCAATTTTTACAACCATTGTGGCATGGTCATATATAAATTTAATTAGCCTTGAGTATCTTGAGTCGATTCTTGCATCGTTTAGAGCTTGTATTACTCCCCACTGTTCTACCGAGTCAAAGGCTTTTTTATAGTCAATAAATGCCAAATGGATTGTAATATTGTATTCGGTGACTTTTTCTATAAGCAGGCGTAGCGTTTGAATATGGTCAATAGTTCCAAAACTTTTTCTGAAGCCTGCCTGCTCTATCGGTTGGTAGAAATCTAGTTTCTTAGTTAAACGGTTTGTAAGAATCTTAGTAAGTAATTTGTACAAGTGTGATAATAAGCTGATCGGTCGGTAGTTTTCTAGATTTTCGGGATCTCCTTTTTTGTGTAAAAGTATAACTTCGGCATTTTGCCAGATTTCTGGTATTATTTGTTGTTCTAGGCACTTATTGAGAAGTATTTTAACTGCTTCAATGAGCTCTTCGCCGCCTAGTTTTATCATGTCACTTGTCACTTGATCTTCGCCCGGACTTTTATTGTGTTTCATATATTTATGAACGATTTAATCATCAAAAATACAAAGACGGAAGTCCTCAACAAAAGAAGACTACCAGGAAGGCTACCTAAGAGATGGAAAGACACCTGAACCTCCTCCTCCTAGGAAAGTCCACCTTTACAAATAAGTCAAATGAACGAAAACGAGATGAAGAAGAACTATGAGGGAGAAGGGCCTGAAAATTTATAAAAATAATGGTTGTTGGTAAAGTCTCTCAATAGTTTCGGCCCTAAGAAAAGCAAAGGACACAAGTGTTTGGAGGAGTTTTGTAGGAGGGGAACATTGTTATCCAAAATGGACATGACCTTCAGGAGTAAATAACACGACTAAAGATGAAGAACGTGAAAATATTTCAAATCAGATTTAGATAAGTCATATACCAAAAGTAATTTCTTAATTATAATTTAAACTCGTTCGTTTCATTTCTGTTTCCAGACCATCTATATGCACCTTCTCCAATAGCTTTTCGGCTGCAGCCAGGAGGTCCTCCTCATTACAAGGCTCCCTCCCTAAGAGTGGACACACCAGCAGGTGCGTCATGTTTTGTTCTTCTCCACAATCGCATGCCACATCCTGCTCGCCTCCCAGCAGTGTCCATCTCTGCATGGTCAACTCACGCCCTGTTTAGGGCTTTCCGTATGGGAGTTGGTGTCCGGTTAGTAAAGTCTCATCAACGTCGCCAAGTATTTTCCAATACCAAAGCACACAAAAAAAATATTTCCACTACAACTATTAAAATATATTAAAACTTTCAAGCGTATTTTTGCATCACAATCTTAAAAGATATATTTTTCACATAATTATGGCTCTATAAATACATGGCTGGGTTAACAGATCTATGGGCACATTTCAGAATGCATCCAGGAAATGGATTATTTTGTATAGGATTTATTCTGTAACAAAACGATTTAAGTTCCTTTTGAATCTGAAACGCGTGTCCAAGGTTATGATAGAAAATGATAAATTTTTATTAAGAAAAAAAAACAATTTATTCTACAAAAAAAAAGGAACTAAAAGTGATGACAACTATTTTGATAAAGATAAATCATACACACCATAACGGTAAAGTCCCACAACGTGGTGCAACCAGCGATAGGTGTGCGGGTGTGCCTCGTCTCGCCTAAAAAGGCACTTCATTGAAAATGGGTGGAGATCCTCATTGTTAGAGTATGTGAGAAGTTATTTTGCCTCTTGTATTTTATTCTTCTTCTTCTTCAATGGCGCTACAGCCCATATCGAGCCCTGGCCTCCGTCAGTCTTCGCCTCCAGCTTCTCCTATCTTCTGCATCAACTTTCCAACTGCCCGGCACTTGCAGTAGTTGGGAAACATCCCTTCCAACTTCGTCCTCCCATCGCAGCCGCGGTCTTCCAACCTTTCGTCTTCCACCTGGGTGTCCACACTCTATTATTGGGTGTCTTGTATTTTATACTACCCGTATATTACGGAATTCCCGAAACATTGATTATAAAAAGAATAGAAGAGAACTCAGTACCATAGACGGCTGTCTTTACCAATATTAGATTAATATACATGGATCAAACCGTAATGCTGTCAACGTTTAACAACACAGAAGAGTTGGTTAAATTAAAAAAAAAAATTGGCAAATTCTTAACATCTCAATTGAGATAATATAGGAGAACCAGGAACTCGAGGCACCTACAGGGCTTGCGACCTGTCATCGGCCGGGCTTACGTGATCACTTTATGCGCTTAAGCAACGTTCACCAATTTCGCCTTCTTATTGAGTTCCCTTTTTAAAGGTTCTATTTATTTTAATAATGAGACACGTTTTTACCATCGCCATCTATGAAGTAATGAAGAGACATTTTTGTAACGCCATCTATTGAGAAATTGGTTTTGTGTAAACAATGAAAGCAACAGTCCTTATACATGAGGTAACAGTGTTCTTCATATTATTTAATTTTTGGCTTGTTTACCTACTTGTACCAATGTAAATGTAAATCGAATATTTTTTTTAATTGCATATACGCAAATATTGGATTTATTCCCTGTCTACATAAATATGCATATTATGCAACATTAAAAATATTCGATTCTAAACTTCAGCTTCACTATATTCTAGAGACGAAATGTCACAGTTTTCATTCCAGCACATTATCACAGGAATATATAATGTATTGTTAATAGCTGACTTATATACATAATATATGTTAATACAACTCTTATTTTACAAAACTAAATTAATCTGATTAGTTGAATGCTGCGGTGGTTAGTATTATTTCATTATATTTCAACATAATAGGAAAACCACCTAAAATGTGAATTAAATTATAGTTTTTACAATCAAGTGAACTTTCTCTACATGATAATGTACCTATTGACAATATGAGTTAATATATCTAATAAATAAAATCGTGCTTTTGTAATTTCTACCAAAAAGCAGCAAATAATAAAATATATCTCAATAACTATTCAATAAATGTCCTCTTTTGAACATTCTCATCATAAATTAGGTATGTAGGCACCGTACACTATTTTGTTGTATGATGTTTCCAATTAACCTTCGACACTCTATGTTCCGTTCCTTCTACAGGGCAATGTACAAGTTTTTGCTCTCGAAATCGTTTAACAAATAATAACGTTGAAATATGAAGAGCGAAATTACAAGGAGCACGATTCGAAGGGTTTTCATCTGTGGGGGTGTGAACACACCCCTAAATTATAACTCGGAGTCGTTAATCTTCGGTCCCTTCTAGGGTTAATTCGTGACCCGATATTTGCATAAGACATTCGCGATTACACCCAGTCATAATATATATTACTTATATTATATTAACGGATATTTCCAACCCTTCTCAATGTTTAAACACACTTAGATCTCACCAAAGATTTACAAACACTCATTTTTCATAATATGTGCCATACCAAGATAATTTCTTACTCTCTACTGCAAATCCGATTGCAATTTAGAATTTTTCGCTTAGAAACTAATTTTGCAAAGAAGAATAATGCATTAGGTAGGTAAGTTTTAATCGTTATCCAATTGTAGATTTGTTCAAGAAAATTTATCTCTCTTAATAAATCGACCAAGTTTCTAGCCAAGATCCGCGAGATTCTTTATGTCGAGGTCTACTTTTTTTCATGGGTTTTAATAATAATATTAATTCTACCAGTCAATCCGGCAGGCAATTTCTACCAGTCAACCACCAAAGTAAATTCAATCAGTTACAGGAATAATTAATACAAAATAAAAGAGAATACAAATAAAAAATAAAATAAAAATAAAAAATAATATTACACCAGATAGACATAGTACCCCGTATTCAGTAATTATTGGAACTAAATAAGGAATGTCCTTAAATTGTAGATTTTAGATTTACGGTCTTATTTCAGCGTTATAAAATATCAACTTGGACTTAATGGAATAGAAACATACCTTTATTGGCCGGAACGTTCTTAAAAAGATATTGAATCAGACGTATTATGAATAATTATGAAAATTATGAAGTTTTCATCATTTTCATAATTATTCAAAATACGTCTAATTTAGTATTTTTTAAGAACGTTCCGGCCAATATAGGTACGTTCATATTACATTGAGTCCTATTCCATTGTTCCTATTTTATAACGCTGAAATAAGACCGTTAATCTAAAATCTAAAATTTAAAAACGTTCCTAATTTAGTAACAATAGTTACTGAATACGAGGTAATATGTTTGTTGGATGGAGGATGGGAGAGGGAAAACGATAGAGGGACAAAGGGAAAAAGATTTTGAAGGCAAAAAACACCAAGTTAGAGGCTTCGCAGCATATATGTTACTTATATGGATGAACTCAGAACTCGGAGTAGAACATTCAATCTGTCTGTATGCCTTGATGTCTGTATGTATGTGTGTTAGAGTGTCTGTTTGTCTGTGTGTCCAACCTACTACATTTATACGAAAACATTGAGTCTCTTTTTTATATGACGAGGGCTTATTATAATTGGAAACAAATGCTTTTCTAACATAAAATAGGACAGGTTATATAAAATATTCAAAATTTTCCCTCACTTTTATTGTAATGTGTACATTGTAGAGCTTACAAATTAACAATATCCATCTACTTATTATCGCTTTAGGACGAGGGCGGACCCAGACAATTATTTGGAGAACCTCCCCGTTTCTACGCCGGGCAACACTATTTAGGGTGAATCTTCGGAAAACGTCAAAAGTTTACAGCCCCTAACAGAGCTGGCTGGCCTCGAATTCCGATGAAATATTGCCATTTTATGCCGCGTCATACAAAGACTTGAAATTCTTCCATGCAAAGTCTTCCGTATTAATATCCGCGAAAATATGTCGATCGATTGGTTTAAATTTGAATTCCATCTCAATAACACGTCCGATAATGTTATAGGTAAACACCTGGGGGGGGAAGTCTGGTCCAACCGGTGAAATCAAAACCCTTGTGATTACCCAAATCATGGATATAATTATGGCTGTGAGGCACCGGCTTAGAATAGTGCTTCCATTCTTTTAAATCATTGTTTTCGAGTGTCCCAATCATTTTCTTTGTGTAAGAGCCGGGTAATCGAAAATAAAACAGGCAACAATAACATCTCACATATAGTTCAGCAATTTGAATGTAGTGCCTTTTTTGGTGAAACGAGAATGGTGTGTGGGTATACATAGATGTGTTGTTCTCCCTTTTATAAGGCAATGCACACCCGGACACCTTTCGCTGGTTACCCCACATTGTGGGATATGCCGTGATGGTATGAATGAATGAATGAATGGATATAATTATCATATGGAGTTCTATGACATCTAAAGATATTATATAACTCCATATATGTAATAATTATATCCATGATATGGGTAATCACGAGGGTTTTGATTTCGCCGGTTGGACCACACTTGCCCCCCTGGTCGACGTCAATGGAGTGGGATATATTATGGTAGAAATCACTCTGTACCTATAAGAATCCCTTTTCATATGGACATATAATAGTGTTTTGATAGAGATAAAGCGGTAAACTTAATATTTAAAAATAATGAACCGATATACACCAAAGTATTTTTCCACAAAAATTCGATTGTAATGACCGAACATTTACACCGAGGTGGCTCGGCATTGTCAAGGTCTAAAATGAAACTAACCAATTTAAACAAAAACCATCCTACACTCCAATATTTACAGAGTAGATAATTATTATCAAATAATATTATCACATATATAAAATTACTTAAAAATGGTTGAACTATTCCCAATAGAAAGCTTGATGATGCGTTTGTTGCATTTTATTTTGCTCTTTTAAATAATTTACAATTTACGCATTGATCTGCTAATTCTTTTGAGGATGTGTATAATGGTAATAATAATAATTGAGTGCTATTATTTGTAGTGCTTAATTGTTATTAATATCATTAGTAAATCGGCCAGCGCCGTGAAAAAAAAAACACAATTTTTTTACTTTTTTCCGCTAATTTAAAAATATTGACCACTGACGCGTTTCGCTCAAAGAGCATCTACTGAATGGCATCTTATTTTTAAATTAGTGGAAAAAAGTAAAAAAATGTATTTTTTTACTTATTTTTAAGAAATTTTATTTAAGTGATAATGGAATTCCATCAAGAATTAGCAGTCAAAAAATTAGAAATAATGAATAATATAATTATTTATTATTATCGTTTTTTTGTGAAAAATATTTTGGAATATATTAGTTTATTAATATTATATGGGATTTCCACTCTGTTGAAATAAAAACTTTCGAATCGCTTATTTATTATTTTTTATTAATGGTAGTGTGTTTTCCTTTTTTTACTTTGTGTTTTATTGTTATTGATAGGTACGTGTCTTTTTTGGGTGTTCATTTAGTCATCCAAAGTTGATTTGTTTTTTTTTATTGTTGTTTTTATTTTTGTTTAAACTAGATGTAAGAAATTGTATTTTTTTTACATCTAAATAAAATATATACTATACTTCTATACTATACTATTTACTTTGTGAAAAAGACATGAAAACATTATTTTATTAAGAGAATCATTATTTTTTCTATTTTATTTTTGTGTTGCGTCTCGGATTCATTAACAGGCACTGTGTTGAATATTTATTTAGAACGCACCCAATAACAGATTTCCACATTCTGGAGACTTTTACTATTAATAGTCTCACTGTTACAGACTGAAAACACTATTAAAAAACTGTGTCTCCACCGGAAATCCAACACAGAACCCATGACTCAGCAGTCAGATATCTAACCAACTGAGCCACGATGCCACGATTTGGAAAAACTTTCGTTTTTCACAATAAGTATACCGTATCAGTTAATGTGTCCGCAACTCAGTGCTGGAAAATATTTTTTTTTAAAATACGACAAAGTTACGATCAAATCCATTTTTTTTCATAAAAACATGATTCAACGAAGGCAAATACCTTCAGTAAAAAATCACCATTTTCAGACTTGATAAACAAAGTCTGTTTTTACATTTTTCTGTTTTTTTTTAACCTTTAACTGAGTGATGTTGTTTTCATAAAATATCCTCAAAATCTCTTGATTTGTGCAGCCATTAGAGAAGGACAGACGTAATCTTGTTATTCTCCTTTATTTAAATTCAGTTATCTATTTACCGAAAATATGTCAGCTAGGTATATTTTTACCTCATAAACGTATGTTGGATTTTCGAAAGATCTATATGTAAAATTCAAACTCTAAAAGCGATGATCAAAAAATTCTTTATTGTTATACTACTAAGAAAATCACCAAGTTAAATTAAGCAGTTGATTACCAAATTTAAGAATATACAAAAATATCTTTTAAATATATTATTTAATAGTTTTCAATTGAGTAGATATGATAAAATATAAAAATACTTGGTTTTAATTCTAGTAAATTTAATTGATTATCGACGCAGTTCGTGCAAGGCACATCGTCAGAATTATCATGAGCCTCGCACGAAACGTATCAAAAATCAATTAAATTTAATAAAACGTAATATTTTTTATTTAATAAGTACACACGAGTATACACACGAGTGCTTGCACTCTGGTAAAGGGAAATTAGTTTTTTGTTACTGTGCATCTTTTCTTAATTGTTTTATATTTTGTTATATGTTTGTGAATTTAATAAAAAAATGGAGTTCTATCAAAAATTGTCAATCGACAAACTAAACGTATAAAAATATATAGGTTTAACAAAAATTTCCACCTACAATAATACTTAAACATTTGCAAAATAACTATTCACGTTAAAAAATTTAAAGGTTGAAGTTTTTAAAATAATGCAATTTTTTTTTTCAGATATTTATATTTTTTATTTTATCATCATATTAATCATATTTAAGGACGTTCAAACGAATAAAAAAATGTTCATAACAAAGTTTTTAGTCATTCTCCATCATTAAATTTAAAATGTAGCAAATATTGAACGGAATACCGCTTTCAAAACAAAAACAATAATTTAAATATTAAATTGCATTTAAATGGAATTATGGTGCTAAATGTTCCACCGATTGCTGAATTTACAATGTACGATTTGAACGAAATATGTTCGTGAGTACCTATACTTGCCTACATTATCACCCATATTGGTGAATATATCTCAAGTGTTTGCAAGTCACCAAGGAGAGAACAACAATTCTGTTTT
The DNA here is from genome assembly GCA_963576475.1 of Molanna angustata. Classification (NCBI taxonomy): domain Eukaryota; kingdom Metazoa; phylum Arthropoda; class Insecta; order Trichoptera; family Molannidae; genus Molanna; species Molanna angustata. Next base: position 6,684,459 of record OY754965.1, read on the forward strand.
ATTAGCAATTATAAATGCAATTACATCCCACATCATCGTGCAAACATAACTTTGATTCATCTAAGATAAATGGCAGCTCATTACAAACTCCTCCCTTGACTTGTATGTACAAGAAACATTACTTTAAATTATATATCTTCAGACGGTAAATGCGTCAAACACGTAGCGTATAAGGCAGATTATTTACCGAATTCAAAATTGAGTCCGTCAGATACAGTTACTACAACATTGATAAGATAAATCGAATCGAAATTATACTATGTATGAGTGAAACAACTGTATTTCTGCTATTCCTGTATTTTTCCTCCCTTTTTGATCTCTTATCCTTATCATTGCTCTTCCGTTTTTACTATTAACGTCAACTTAATCTGTTGGTCGTCACAACAACAACAGTGCCAAAATTCTCCTTTTATGAGACAATTTGTACAACTCCATATTTGCAAAACACAGTCGCAAGTGTTAACCGATCTTATATTGAAGTTAATCAATATCTTTACAGGTGAAAATTAAAAAAGCAAGGCAGTCCAATAAGAAAATACTTTTAATTATCATTCAACTAATTCGTAGCGAACCATTATTACCAAACATTAATTATACAAAGTAATACATGTATATTTATATGTAATCTAACGTTAATCGTATCATTCCTTTTTATCAGTAATTGATATTTTACGTTTGCTTCAAATTTTTCTTTGAAGTTTAAATTGACCGAGACTACTTTAGTATATAAGATCTTTGACCGAGACATTGTAACTTTAGCTATACCAAGTCATTTAGTCATTCAGATTGTAAAAATATAATGGCAATGGCAAGAGTGAAAGCGAATCATCGGTTTTTTTTTCAAACTTAGATATTTTCATCTGTCAATACACGCGAAAATGTAAGAGTGTGGTGTATTGTACCGAGGAAAAGCTTAAGGTTATTAATATGGGTCCGCGACGCATTCCGCTGTTTTCCTGTTGCGGTTTTCATATAGTAAGTTGGTACTCTTTCGGCCAGACAATTATAGTAAAACAAGTGACATTTGAATGGACTAAGATGAATAGAACTAACATCCATATGGACCATTGACTGGGAAATGTCCAATACTATGAAAGGTTCACCCTATAAATCCATCAAAATTGTCCTACCATGGTTCCACGACATGGGCATAGTCATACTACAAGATTCTACAAGATTCTTGTAAGGGATGGCTCGTGTGCTTGTGGAGAGGAAGTCGAGACCCTGGACCAATTAATATGTCACATATTCTGTCATCAAATTCTCTGAATATTTATTCCACATAGCAAAATTTCTTCAAGTTTTTCTTCAATATTTGATACAAGTGTTTGTTAACTTCTTCTTCTTCTTCAGCCTGTTTTCATCCATTCTTGGACATAGGCCGCCCCCTTGATCCCCCACAACTCCCTGTCTTGGGCACACTGCATCCATCTCCCTCCGGCACATTTCTTGATGTCATCAGACTACCTTGCCTGGGGTCTGCCGACACCTCTTCGGTTTGTTCTCGGTCATCATTCTAAGATATTTTTGGTCCATCGAGAATCCTGGCATGTGGCAATATGCCCAGCCCAGCTCCACTTAAGACCAGCGACCCTTTCCGCTACATCGGCTACTTTGGTTCTTTGTCTTATCATAACATTCTGAATTCTGTCCCTTATTGAAATACCCAGCAACTTTCTCTCCATAACTCTCTGTGTCACTAACAGCTTGTGCATTATTATTTTTGTTAGGACCGATGTTTTCATTCCACAAGTTTCCATTTGTTAACTAACAATAATATAATTATTATACCCGCTGCAAAAGAATACTGATTTGAATAAAAATCAGTATACGACACACAGTCTTTACAGTGTGAACTAACCCTTATTTCAACAGTTCGTCTGTTGACTGGTAAACGGATCGATTGAAACTTAACGTAAGATGCATCCGGCTCAGTACGATCATAGCGACTACCGACCCCTTGACTGACTTAAGGAGTGGTGGAATGAGTGAAATTATTCATGTTTGACTAAAATTAATCCAAACAGATGTTGACGTCATCTGACGACAGAAATTTCCATTTCATTCAAAAATATTTTAGGGTTCGGAGATTTTTTTGTGTTTTATTGATAAAGTTTCAATATGAGATAAATTATTAACGTTTGCTATAAAATTTAAAACAAAGAAATTCCAACAAAAATATTTTATATAATTTCAAAGAATGATCGTTTACTATTATTTCTATATCTGTTTTTTTTTCTTTTATATTTGACAATTAAACATGCTACAATAATAATATTGTGAACACTTAATCCAAATTGAAGTAAAAACTGTGTGATTTATGTTAAACTATACATACATAATTAGGTCCATAATAGTTAAGTGTTAATTATAATTCAGAAAAAAAAATTTCAAGATCATTTTTATAGCACACAAAACTAATAATACTTATATCATGTGTATTCGTAATTACTAAGTATTTAAAATATATACCAATTTGTATATCTTGAATTAATTTTTAACCAAAGTTCTTATGCAAATAACTTAAGCAGAATAAATTTTATGTATTATAATGCAAATTCAAATGTATTTGTTACGAATAATATGATTTATGTAAATGATTATATTCTTGTATATGCATGCTTTGAAATAAAATACAATAATGTAAAACTAACCAGATTTTATTGGCCTGTAATATTGATAGTGCTTTGAAACTTCAAACATCTGCTAAGAAGCAATGTTTCTCAAAAGGGTTTAGGGTCCTATTGCAAGAGTTATTTGAGAAAAATGTTAGAAAAAGGTAATGTCTCGTACTGCGAGAATACTGCTTACAGGATCTCAACTTTTCTTACATTATTCTTAAATAAATCCCGTAATACGACCCTTAATCATACCAAGCAAATTTCTGAGACTTAAATATATGTTTTACGTAGCATCCGACAGTTTTAAAACAAAATGAGTTCCAGAACACTACAATTGCAAATATTTTACAAGTTAAATTTAGTAAACAATTAACGGTGACTGATGTCGATCTAGTTGGTTTTGTAACAAACAACATGATATGTGGGATTGCAGTTATCAGATCTCAATACCAAAAGCGCCAAACCAAACATGCCACATAGAGAGACCGTTTTTAATAATTTATAATTTCCACAATGAATTGAAAGCTCCTAACAGCCAATTTCACCACGGTTCCATAAAGCAAAAATTAACTTTTCGATCCATTCAGCGCAATACTTATTTTCATCGAAACATCTCTACTTATCAACTTTTAAATGGCAGTCTAGAGTGCCTAAATTTAACCAATCATCAACACGACTACTTAAAACATTTGATAACAATAACTACGTCTCGTAGTTTAGTGTTTATTTTATATTTTACTGACCATTTTCGATAAATTATATCCATCCAACAATGAAGCATCATAAAAACAATGGCGGCTTTCTGCGTGGAAACCACTGCGCATGCTCTTCTCAAATATTTGAGCTGCAAATGGGTACTTAGTAGGTACCTACTAAGTTGACATTTGATTTGATGTATTGTTTTCGTCAAACTTCTTGAGTCATTTCGCCGTGGAGAGGGGGCGATTTGCACATAATATATCAACCAAACAAAAAACACACAAAGACTGGGAATGCTTGCTCAAGTTTAACAGTATTATTTTATAAAATAAAATGTTTAATTTATAATAATTAAAATAACACAGTTTTAATCCTCAATGAGTTTTTATTTTTAGTGCCTAAGCGCTTTCACTGAGCTCCGCCAGCATCATCAGAGGCAAAATTCAAACTTAATACAAAATTAAAAACAAAATGTTACGGAGGTATGAAAATTCTTTATTTTACATATGTACGTAGTATCTTGGAATTTGCATCTCCCATCTGGTCACCCGTGTTTCAAGTACACAAAGCACGCATAGAGAGAATCCAACATATATTTATAAAACACTTGAATTACAGAGAACACACAGAATTTTCCACTTATAGGGATGCAACATTGTATCACAAAATCCTTACGTGTGAACAGAGACGCTCCTTGGTTGATATGAAAACATTGTATAACATCATACACAATGCAATTGACTGTCCTGAAATTACGGAGCTTCTCTCCTTCAACACACGTCCCATCGCGTCGTACACGAAGCCCACTTTTGTTTCACATACCGCACCGTAATAATACTTACACGAAAAACGCACCCCTCATACGTATGATGAACATTTATAATCACGAACATCTGGATGTCGATATTTTTCTTTTGGGACCTAATTCATTTTCTGCTGCCATCAGTTCAAGCAATAATGATTGAATTTCACTGGATGATTGAAAAATCAAGATTGAACGGAGTAAACTATGTGAGCTTGCAGATACCTATATAAATGTCGAAGACCTACATAAAAAACTGGAACTGCTATTCTTGCAGAACCAATTTGAACTCGAAAGAAATTGATAACAATTACGTAATAAATAAATCAAATTGTACACCTGGCAGAAATAAAGATAGCTTTGAACTCTCTGAAGTCGAACAAAGCAGCTGGACTGGACGACATAAGAGCAGAACAGATCAAATATTTTGGCGATAATGTTGTTGACTGGCTGCTGAAAATGATGAACACATGTGTTAAGGAACTGAAAATCCCCAAACTATGGAGAAAAGCACGAGTGGTGGCATTATTAAAGCCCGGTAAAGACCCCTCGGACCCGAAAAGCTTCCGCCCAGTATCTCTCACATGTCAGCTAAGTAAGGTATTCGAACGCCTTATCCTTAATCGAATATCAGATTACATAGACCAAAACACAATAGATGAACAGGCTGGCTTTAGACCCGGCAGGTCCTGTGTGGGCAGACTCACAGCAACGGAGAGAAGAGCTATGGAAGCTGGATTTTGGAGCGACGTCACAGACTGACTTACAAGAGGGTGTACGATTGGGCGAACATCTCCCATACTCTATTTGGACTACCCTCAATAGGCTGAGAGCTGGTGTCACTCGATGCAAGAAGAACCTCAAGAGGTGGGGGTACCTGCCTGCAGATGATGATGTTTGTTGTGATTGTGGCGAAACCCAGGATGACAGCCACCTACTGATGTGTCCACTGATGAGGGGAGGCTGTACACCTAGGGACCTGATTATGGCCAATGACAAAGCGATGAATGTCGCGGCTTACTGGCAGAATCTAACCCGGACACGTAAAGTAAGTAAGTAAGTCTTATACTAATGCATCTATATAATAAATGTTATTATACTGTAAATTTCCCGAAAATGAAATAAAATAAAAAAATTAAAATAAAATGATGAAAATATTATTAGCACAGAATTATTGCTATGCAGAATGTTGTGAATATAATGAACAAATCCGTCAAATTAGAAAGGTATATTTTTTTTATCTTCAGTTGCCAATCTCAAATCTGTTTCAAGTTGGTTCAATCACACCACAATATTAATATATTATTATTCCTGCGTAGTCCAATTTATCTTTTTCTTTTTGTGTCATACCATCAAGTCAACGATAACGTCAGCCTTGACGTGTATAATTTAAATAAACCTTCCGACACCCAGCACTCGTGTGTTTTACTGAAGAAATGCTTATGAAAACTATCTCACATTGGTTTGAGAAACATCACATTTAGAATCAATCCGAGTAAGAGCACGGAGCTTTATATCTATATGACCAAACACTTGGTTGGATTCGATGTGTGCTTTTCTCCTCCTGACCATTTCCACTGGCTTACTTGATTGCAGGAAAATGTATCATCATCAAGTTTGTTTAACTTTAAGTGATTTTCATCGGAGTAAGTCGGTAGTGGGTAGATAGTCGAATGCGCGGGTTAAATAAATATTCTACGTTCCTTAAGTTTTACTTCTGCCTCCAAAGAATCTAACTTAGTTCCGCTAAATAAATAAACTGCAAATTTATCAAATTCATTTTCGCTTTTGATACTCCGCTAACGAAACAGTATGGCCCTAACGAATGAAGAAATTGCTTTTTTAGTTTGATCCCGAATTAAATTTAGTTTCAATATTACGTGTGAGATTTTTAATCAATATTTTATTCAAACTATACAAATTTTCTTAAAAAAACATAAAATACACGTGTATAGTTCAATAATTATATTTTTTTACTGTAAAATAACATTGAATAAAGTTTTTATACATCTAGATACCTATAATACTTTGTGAAAAATAACGTAACCTGTTTTAATACATTAAAAACATGTTCTGAAGCAGTTTGTCGATGAAGATGGGCCGGTGACAGAGCGGTTAGCGCGCTGGGCTAATAATCCAGTGGTCGCGAGTTCGAATCCTGCCTCGACCGATTTCGTTCACCTAAGCGCAAGCAATTATTTGCTTATTTTAGGGAACGTAGGAAGATGTATATGTACTTCTTTAACAAGGACATATTCAATAAAAAAAAATTAAATTTATATATTTTTAATATTTGTATTGCTTCTAGGGCAACTAACAGGTTATATGTCAAATATTAATTTAACACGCACCCAATAACTACATGCGTCATTCTGGAGACTTGCGACATGATAAAAAGTATTTTTTTTTCAAATATTATAAAAAGAGTTAAATAAATAAGATAAAAAAATGATACACAATAAAAAACAAATACATTGAACGAGGCTAATATGTACTGTACCTACTATACAAAAATATCTTTAGATACAGGATTGAATTTTTTTGGAAAAATTTCTTTATTTTTATTTTTAATTAAGCTCTAAAAATTAAGATTTTTTTTTTAAATAAAAAAATGAATATGTCCTTGTTAAACAAGTACATATACATCTTCCTACGTTCCCTAAAATAAGCATAAATGCTTGTGCTATTCGAACTCGCGACCACTGGATTGCTAGCCCAGCGCGCTAACCGCTATTTTTTATATACATATTAAGATATTTTTCAACAGATTTTTAATTATCTCAATAGAGATGAAGTCGGAATATTTACTGTAGGAGAACCGGAAAATCAAGACACCTACAGGGCTTACGACCTGTCATCGGCTGGTTTACGTGATCACTTTTATGCGCTTGCGCAACGTTCATCAATTATGCATTTTTAATGAGATCCCTATCGATTCAATTTTTGAAAGTTCTATATATTGCAATACTGAAAATCTTTTCGCTTGAAAATAAGGATTTTTACTACAGCCACCTATGTTTGAAATTATGAACAACATTCTTATTATTTTTATTTATTTTTGTTGTAACGGCATCTATTGAGAGAATTGTTATTTTTGTAAATAATAATAATAAAAATAAAAATTAATATTAATAAAAATTAACATTTTGTTTGAAGAAAATGATTTTTAAACCTGAATTCCGTTTAAAAATCTTCTTTTCGTTTTTTTAGCGGAATTTTCGTTTTTATATCACTGTTTTTTTACATTTCGTTCTCGTTGGAGGTTCAAGTTGACCTTGGCGATTTTTCTTTCAAGATATTATATTTGTAAATTCATATGATTATGCCGTGAAATGTACAATTAATATTTATTACTAACAATAATCATAAATGAATACATTCCCGTGTTTGGAGTTCAATTAAAACAAACCTTAATGTTTCATTTGAATTTATACAGACATTGGGAACTCGTGCTTTCTCTGCATATGCATATTCTGTCCAACGTTATTGTATAAATCAAAATTAACATGAATTATAATGGCTTACATATTATGCTTACCAGCTTACACTTTATAATTCACAGTTGCATCTTGAATATACCAACATATTTAACTCACGTAAAGAAATACAAATATAGGTGTATTTGTAACTCTATAAGTGTATTCGCACGGTAACTTTTTTAGGACTGTGTATTCGGGTCCAAAAGTATAAGTGCATTTTTTTTATATCATTTAATGATTCGGCGGATATTTTGTGGTATTTAATAATAACCATATTTGAATAATAACCATATTTGAATTATAATTTAAACTATTTGATTCAGATTCAGAAAAACTTTTGATTCAGATATACCATCATTTACGTGTTTTTATTATATTTGTATTATTAGTGTTACGTATTCTGGTCCTTATGTGGGTAATTGTCATATTTAATGTATTTTTGTAATTGTGACTGTTTTTAACCATTCAATTAATAAATAAATAAATAAATAAAAAAAAAATAAATAAATATATAAATAGGTATATAAATAAATAAATATATAAATAAATATATAAATAAATAAATATATAAATAAATTAATAAATATATAAATCAATAAATAAATATATAAATCAATAAATAAATAAATAAATCAATAAATAAAAAAATAAATAAATAAATAAATAAATCGATGGAGGACAGCGCTTCCGAAACAAGTCGCGAAGTGACTCACAAAAATAAGTGGTTTATAGCTAGTTTAAATCACAATTCAAATATGGTATTTTATTATATTATGTTTTTTATTTTCATTTTTATTTATGTATATTATCACTTTTGATGTTGGCATCAACTATGTAATACAGTGTAACTATCTCGAGATGCATTGGCCCCGGCATAGGTTTGTTTGTCTAGTGGGGCTATGCAGATTCAATAAATTTTCTAATGTTTATCAGTGTATGTATAAATGAATAAGTAAATATAAAAATAAGTGATAAAACTTAAAATAAAGCTTGGAGTTTCTTCGTCAAAATTTTGCTAAACCAAATATGTAGGTTCTTGATCTCAACTCACTTAGTATATTTTCCGTTTCTCCAAATTAAATTGACTGATGATACTGAGTAATTATTTGATTTGTTAAGGCCTTGGTTATAATTAATATATAAATTCGTCTGTGAGGAAAGGAACCCAAAGGTACAAATTAATATCATTAAGTATTGCCATATCAACGTGAGCCAGACATCAAGCATATATATATACATATACACTACGTATATACAGGTGTTCCAAAAAATTAATACACGCTTGATTTTACTTAAATTCACTGCAGAAAAATGGAAATGTGCCATGACAAGTATTCTTGAGCAGTTTGTTTGATGATGAAGAGAACTTTTATGACATTCAAAAACAAACTTATCAAACATTGTGGCACTATGTATAATAACAAACATTGTGGCACTATGTATAATAACAAACATTGTGGCACTATGTATAATAACAAACATTGTGGCACTATGTATAATAACAAACATTGTGGCACTATGTATAATAACAAACATTTTGGCACTATGTATAATAACAAACATTGTGGCACTATGTATAATAACAAACATTGTGGCACTATGTATAATAACAAACATTGTGGCACTATGTATAATAACAAACATTGTGGCACTATGTATAATAACAAACATTGTGGCACTATGTATAATAACAAACAAATATTTATTATTTTTCTCGAACCATCCGTAGAAATATTTTCTTTTTAATGTGTAAATATATTTATATTGACCAACTTTTTAACATCTCAATAGAGACGAAGTTGGAATATTGTAGAAGAACCAGGAACTCGAGCCACCTACAGGGCTTACGACCTATCTTCGGCTGGTTCTACGTGATGACTTTATGCGCTTTCGCAACGTTCACCAATTATGCCTTTTTATTGAGTTCCCTTATCAATGTAATTTTCTCAATAGGTTTCGTTACAAAATAAGGTTTCTTCGTTACTTCATAGATGGCAATAGTATAATTACTTATTTTCAGGCGAATTGTTATACACTATTCAAATATATAGATCTTTCAAAAATTACATTGATAAGGGGACTTAATTTAAAGTGTTCACGTAAAACCAGCCGATGACAGGTCGTAAGCCCTGTAGGTGCCTCGAGTTCCTGGTTCTTCTACAATATCCCAACTTCGTCTCTACTGAGATGTATAAAAGTTTGTCAGTAAAAATATCATTTGACTCCCGACAGGGAATAAAAATCCAATGTTTGCGTATATGCAATTAAAAAATATTCGTGTCAATATATGTTCGTCAATCACGTACACACACATCTACATACATACACTCTTCCTATATCTCTTTTTCACACACATAGACATTGTTACTCTCTCTTATACTCGCACACACACTAAATCACACAATTTTACTGTATTATTTTGATTTTAGGTATAATACGTAAGCGATGCATGTCTTATTTGTGTTAATGTTTGTTTCCTTTTAATAATTTATATTATACTAGTAAAACCCAGCAGACGTTGTCCTGCCTGTTTCATTTTATAAATCCAAATATACAATAATGGTTGATCGGTATGTTTCCTTTTTATTATTAAACATTCATATCTAGATTCGCTAATTATAATTCCGTATTCTTTTCCCTTCCACCCCTACAGTACTTTCGTCCGTATTCATTCATTCATTTATAATTTTATTTAATTATTCTAACAAATATACGTGAACCTTTGGCTTTATACCAGTTTTATATAATATACCATTTTATATTTGGTTACGTATATAGGATTTTTTTCTAATTATTTTTTGATTTATGAATTTATTTATTTACTAACTTATTTATTTCTTTATTCGTTTATTTACTTATTCAATCAATGATTTATTTATTTATTTATATGCTAATTTTAATTTTTAAACCTTCTCGTGTACGTGATGAACAAACCCACTATGACTCAATTCAATAGGATTTTTTTTTTGTTAGATATCGAATAAATAAATAAATAAATTATAATGCATAAACCTTCTCCTGAATGAGCTGATAAATTCTCAAAGTTTCATCGCAATTGGATGGTTGATTTAGGAGTTCATCGCGAACATACAAACAAATATACGTACATCAATTTTTATATATATAGATTTCGTTTACTACCCACGGCATTATATTTATTTTGTGTGCAAGCGAAGGACAGCTTATATAATAGTTTCGATTTGTGTGTACCTACTATGGAAACCTTGCATGCAATGTAACTTATTTATAATTTGTGTACTTTAATAGATATACCCAGTTATGTACTTATTTTTTAATGTTAATCGTTTAAAATATGTATAGGATTTACCCTGTCTATTAACTACTAAAATAGATCAATCAAAAGAATTTATAATTGTGTGCTGTCCTTTGTACAATAAAATAAAATAAAACTCTGTATAGTAAAACGTCAGTTGTCATTATTGGACTAGCATCAGAGACATCGACGAATCGTTCCAGACTACTTCAATTAGGACAGTAATTGCTTTCTCGATAGTGATCGCCAGCCAACATCGCAACTCTTCGTGCGAAACTGGTCACGGCACGAAGAGAAGAAAAAAATGGTACAATAATTCACGTTAACACCAGTAGCGGTATTGCTTATAGAAGCCGAAAATCTTGGCTTGCCTATGAATATTATGTTAAGAAATTCGAGAACTTATATGTTGTAATTTATTTGTTTATAGCAACCATACTACAAGATAAAAAATTGAACCGTATGTAGATACGATGCTTTACAGGGCCACAAATAAAAATATTATTTTGGCATGCCTTTTAAAAAAAAAATTATGGCCACTGGAATGAACAACAACGCTAAAAAAAAATTTTTCGACATTTACCAATTTTCTTTCAGGGTTTGCCTAGGATTAAGGTTCTAGGCTCGCCCCTGGTCAACACATGTTTTTACTGTTTTTATGATCATGCAAAATATGTATGTATAGGTATTTATACTTTTTTGGGACAACCTGTGTATATATTGACAGAGAATGTGTGTTGGAAACCGTCAGCACATTAAATAGATAATCAGCTTAACATTTCTAGGTCTTCCATCAGCGACGGATTTCAAGTTAACCTGCTTAGTAACACATGGGTTCAGGTACATATTAACTATATATGGTTGCACAACCAACATCGCCAGCAACAATATGGTTGCGCATTAGGACTTTGAATTTACTTTGCTTCTTGTTGTTCCTAATTTCAACCTGTGATATAATAGATTGTTGTTATATTGTCACAAAGAAGGCATTGTTTAATCAACAAACGAAATTGTATGGTTTCTTGAGTGCCATAATATTGACTTTAAGCATTCCTGATCCGTTATGTATTACAATAATATGTTAAAATAATTTATATTATATTTTGGAATAAATAACTTAATGACCTACTACATTCGATTCTATGACGTTTTAAGAACGTTCCGGCAAAAACAGTTTAGATGAGTTCCTCTTACACTTAGTCCAAATTGATATTATATAACGCTGAAATATAAACGTTCTTACTCCAAGTAAGTCACGAATTCGTTCAGTTCCATATTCTATGTATAATCACATTTTAGTCGAATCAACTGTCAAAACGTATAATTTAATTTACAACACTAATTCACCATAATATCTCAAAAAAGGTTATTTTCTTGTCAAATCACGGTCTGCCTCTTCGATCTGCTGAACGTACCAAACAAGCTTTTCCCATTCATTCTACTGAATCTCTCAGTTCCTATTTTGAAGTACAATCAGCAAGACTATGGAACACCTCAAGTAATGATACTACGAAGTATCAATCGATTCAACTTTTCAAAAAGAAACTAAAGCTATTTTACCTGTCTAATAATTTTTAACTGACACCCCATATCCATCCTCCCTCCCCTCCCTCAACCTCTATTTCCTTCCTTCCTATGTTGCTATGAATTTACTCTTAATAATCTTACGTGTGATGGCGAGTTCGAAGCCCACCATTGCTTCCTCAACCGAATGCTTAAGCCTATAGCACAAGCATTAATGCTTAATTTAGGGGATGTTTAAGGATGAAAATAAGACGCCGGTCAAAGATCACAGACATTGCAGAGAGAGTGGGAAGGCTAAAATGGCAATGGGCAGGTCATGTAGCAAGACAGAGGGATAATAGATGGACCGCCAGAATTCTGAATTGAAGACCCTATCATAATAGAAGAAGTGTAGGGAGACCACAAAAGAGATGGACTGACGATATTGTCGAACTGGTGGGACATGAGTGGAAACAGAGTGTCCAGAATAGAGAGAAATGGAAAACCCAGAAAGAGGCCTATATCCAGCAGCGGAGTGAAAGGGGCTAAAAAAAAGAAGAAGTATACTTGCCAAAGTTATTGTTCAACCGATGCCTTTGTTATGAAATATTTTATTAGGATATATGTATTATCCTTGTAGGTAGAACGGAATAGAACATATTATTATAAACAGTACATCAGGAAATTCATGTTTCAATTGTTACACCTACAACAAAACGTTAGAATGATAATCCCCTGACTTCACACAGCACTGCCTTTTATACATAAAATCTCTTTCTTGCTTTATTTAGTTTCCAGAAATTTAACACGTTTAAATCAAAATAGCACAAAGGAAAAACTCGTAACGCGTAATACAAAGTACATACTTACTACGCTCTTTATTTCCCATATGGGACTTTAACTCATGAACATATCAAGTCAAATTTATTCCACGACTCCAGCGGATTCAGCTTGTTATTTTGTTTACATCTTCGTACATAAAACCAATAAACCTTTAAATATTTTTTATTTTCGGTAGAGCAATATACGATGAAAATACTTGATTAAAGTTTAGAAGATGATCGGTCGTAAAAATTATCACGAATGGGCGTTTTCAGAAGAAAATATTCTTGTTTTGGAGGGCATGGCAATGTGTATTGTGGTGTAGTTAAAGTATGAAAGAGATGGATGATATTACAATAGGTCTGTTGAGAAGTATAGGGGACCTTGGTTTCCAGCTATCGGTGAAGAGTTGGTACCCGGCCAACTTATTAATTATATCCATCATCAATATCATCTAGAGAGAAGACATACTGATCATTTCAAGTCAAAAATTATATTCAATATGGCGGCTTACTATGCTCGCGGTATCAGTGTGAAAGGCCCTTTATAGTGGAATAAATTGTTCCCCGACATACGTGGAGGTCAGAGCATTGACACCTTCGGTAGACTACTTAAGACTCCCTTGTTTCGTAGAGACAACAAATATGTTATAGCGCCCTTGAAGTGATCTTGTATCACTAAATACTAACGGTCGGCACTTAGTTATAGTGCCGACCGCCGTGGTACAATTGGTAAGCCGTTTGGTTTCTATGCGGGAGTCCTGGGTTCGATTCCCAACAGAGGAGAAATTTAATTAAATTCATTTCTGGTTAGTTGGAAGAAATTGACATAATACGGCAATAAACTCGCAACTTGCGCAGGGTGCAAGGAAGTGTTCATTATTATTATTATAATTTGTTTCAGCCTGCGAGTTTACTGCCATATCGCAATTTCTTCGAATCAATCAGAGCTTCCATTCCATAGAAGCAAGACTTGCGTTTCCATTATCAGATAGATCAATTCAACACAGCAGATCCGACATTATATTTCAAGATAAATTTTAAAATAACATACATTTGAGAGGTAAATATCCCAAATTCTAGCGACGTAAAAAAGTATATATCGCTATAAATGAAATAAAGCAAACATAGCAAAGTTGTCAAGTGAAAAAAGTTAATGCGTTATTTAAAAATCTTTGTAAGTTTCATACAAATTAAGGATAATAAGTTTCATACAAATTAAGGATAATAAAGTTAAGACTAAACAATTAAGGAGGAGCCAATGGCTGGTGTAAGAAATGGAAAGATTTTTTAATACTTTCTACCCCAAGTGGATATAGTGGGGAGTTATGAATTCGCAATTTTAAGGTTGTTTTATGATTGCAGTTATCAATTAGTATCATGCTGAGATTGTATTCTAAAAGTTTCATCACAATATAACAATGTAAGTACCCAACTGGCGACATTATTGACATGTTGTTTTGTACAATATTATTTTTGTGTCATTTATGTCTGTCAAAAATGTGGATTTATTTAACCTCGATACAGGTTTATCTTAGTGAGGTTGAATACATTATTTCATATTTATTGTACTCAATAACTTGTAAGATTTTTATAAATAAATGTATTTCTGCTATGCAGGGCGTGTTTATTCTACTTTATCGATTATAGAATAATGTACCTACTCATTCGATTATTTTCAAATTTTGCAAATTTGTATTTCTAATACTCACTAATACCCCATTTTGAAGGAAAATTGTAAAACAAATAAGAAGCATTTATTTTAAAAAAATTAGTCTTCTAATTTTTTTTCTGTCAATTATTTATTTATTTAATACAATACACGGCATAAGCCATTTACATGTTACATAGAATTACATTTTTTTTAAATTAAAAAAAAGAAAAATAAAAAAAAAACTGAATTAACAAGAAATTTAAATTGACAAAACAAAATTTAAAATAATGTTTATACACAGAGAAATAAACACATGCATCAATTATAATAACATATTGTGTAATATTAACAGGATAATTACAAAGAATAAAGAAAAGAAGAAAAAAAAACAACCAAACGTAGAAATGGATAAAATAGAACTGCAAAGCTAGCTATTGAATTTTAATTTTATAAAGACCTATAAATATTTTTTTTGAATAACGGCAAGCTATCCCTATATTTAAAAGTGAACTCAAGCTCAGGAACTAAATTTTGATATTTTTATTTTCAAAATGCTATAAAGACACTCCACTTTCATAAAGTGTCACTGAAGAATTATCAAATTTTCATAATAAAATATTTATATAAAAAAATATTCACCAAACTCATTTTATGAAAATTCTGCAAATTTTCTATAAAAAATTTGAATACTTTGTGAAGTGACTTGGTAGTGAGGAGTATAGCGTTGGCCAAAACCACTCGTTTTTTTTTCATGAAAATACTAAATGCGCTTAATTTCATTTATGAATATGTTATTCATTTATTAATAATAGGTACCTTATTTATTTGTATTTACCTTTGAAGACTTTGAAAAGATTTAAACCAATATTGTCTAGAAAATAATATGAAATCGCAAATATTCCTCGGCAGTATACAAATAATAATTATAAAATGCAAATCATTTTCGCAAACCTTATTTAAATGCTAATAAATGTACAAGTCATTGTTTACGTTACCCTTCCATAATTTAAGCTGTGCAGAAATATTATGGTAAGGTGGTGAGCACCTACCATAGCAAGATATTGCTTCATATTGCTGAAACCGTTTAACGATTTTTTTATTATAAAAAACCGAGAACGTCTGTCTGTGTTTTGTTAACGTTTAAAAAGGAGTTGAAATAGACTGTAACTTAAGAAAACCAAAGCTCATTTTTTTTCAAGATGGATGCGCTGTCAAAGTTGACATTAAAAGCGAAAATTTTCAACAAAAATAATAATAAGTAGGTAGTATTAAAAATAGCAGATATCGTACAAGTACGTAAATAATATGTTGAAAAATCTTATTGATTTGACAAATGTGATCTAAAGCGAATACATAATAATCTTATTCCTAACCTCAAATGGCAAAGGTACTTTTCATTCATTTTATTATCATTCGCTATTGTCATTAAAAACTGAACCTCGCCAAAAAAATAAAAAAAATAACGCACACATCATACTATTATTTTGCCGTCGTATTTTATTACATCCCGTATTTTTGGGTGGTTTAGTCAGTCGTTTATGATAATAGCGACTCACGTGTGCGAGTTAATTATAAATCGTTCGAGAAATTAGTGTTAAATCTTTTTTTGGTTTTTATTTTGTCTTTTATACATAATATAAACGAATTGCTCGTGAATTCCCAACCGATCAAATTAAATCAGATTAAGTATGGCAATCTGGTTGAAAATAATTATAGAAGACAATTTTTATTCTTTCATATAAATCTCAATTATTGTTTTCTTTTCAAAAATTTCAGTGTAAAGTTTTAAATACGAGGTTAAAGAAACTTAATTTGGCGATATGGCAACAATTTTCTGTTTATTCGACTGACTGACAATCGTACCAACAATACCCAGAGTGCATTTTTCCATAGGTGAAATGCAGAATATAATTTTTATATTGCACAAGTACAAAAATATGGACAAACTTAAGTAACCACAAGCGGAAAATGCAGTGAAATGAAAAACAAGTCAAGTGGATCAAGTTTATTGTTGTTTTATTCACAAAGTGAAATTTATAAAAAATTGTTATAAGGTAACATAGTCCATGTAAATTTTATAAGAGCCTTAGGACTTTCGGTGGTTGTAATGTTAATAAAATCGATTTTCGTTTTGATACATACCTGCTTGTTTAAAATAAAAATAAAAAAAACATGTTTTGACATATTAAATATTCCGTTTTCAAGATGTACCTACTTAGAAGAACTTAAATTTGGGATTAAACATCAATATAAAAACATTAAAACAGGACTTTTGTTGTCAAATCTCCATCAAAATAAAATAACGTTTGTTTTCATAAGAGAGAAAGGTCGTTCAAAGAGGGTAAATACCAATAATCTATACATAATCATAAAATAAAATAAAACTTTACAATTTACACAGTAGAGTTGTATAAATTGTCAAGTTATATAGACAATTTTTTACCGTCTCAATAGAGACATAGACGGAATAATATTGGAGAACCAGGAACTCAAGACACCCGCAGGGCTAACTACCTGTTATGGGCTGGTTTACATAATCACTTTCTGCGCTTGCACAACGTTAATCAATTATGGCTTCCTTTTGAGTTCCCTATCAATGCAATTTTAAAGGTTCTATTTATTTTAGTAATGAGAAACAGATCGTTTGAAAATAAGCTGTTTAAAATAAGCATCTTCATCTATGAAGTTACGAAGAAACATTTTTGTAACGCCATCTATTGAGAAATTGGTTTTGTGTAAACAATGAAAGCAACAGTCCTTATACACGAGGTGACAATGCTTTCGCACAGATGTCACCCCTGAACTGCGAAGTTTATTTTTGGCTTATTTGAGATTTTAAAAAATTGTCATAAAATATCATCGACTCCCGATAGAGAAAAAAATCCTATGTTGTATTTTTTTTATATGCAAATATAAAATCAATTCAATTTTTCAAAAAAAAGATTTTTTTTTTACAACCTTCGTTTTCCTGCCGGGATGCTTCTAGTATTTTTTTCACTGTGTGTTTAAACCGCAATCTACGATTTTATTTGCAGTGCAATTATTCACTTTGAAAGAAAATCTTCCTGCATCATATGTAGATATTACAAAATTTCTCCGTATCGAGACCATGTTGAAAATGTTTTTATATCAAAATGCAATTCTTCATTTTTTTTCATCGTTCTTATACCGAGTCAGCACTGGCATTTTTTTACATTAGCAAGTATCTACTCGGAATATTAAAAATCTTAAGAATCATTCAAATGGATGTACATAGATATACGGATACGAATTTATTACAAGTCAAAGGAAAAAATATGAAAAATGTAATTAAATTTCGCTTGTAGAAATGTCATGGCAATCTAATTTATTTCCTTGTTTTTATCTTCGTTTTAAAAAACACTTCCACTTACAGTTATATTAAATTAATTATCCTTATGTCGAAGACCTCCCTCCATTCGACGTAATATATTAACTTTTATTTGCCCAGAATAATGACTATTTCCTTTGTGTATAATGTTTAAATAGGAATGTCTCAAGATTGCTTTTTTGAGTAATTATTCTCGAATGAAAAATACCTAACAATCTTATAACATATTTTATTTGTTTAATTATTTTACGCCCTTTTAGATTTTCTCCTTCTTTATCTTGACGTAGACCCAAGAGTCTGATGGTCCTACTGAGATATTGAGCTCTTTAAAAAATATAATTAAAAAATACTCTTTGAATCATAATGGTCAATGTTATTTAATATTACATCTCGGCCAACTAACAGGTAGTATGTCAAATATAAATTTAACATGCACCCAATAACAATTTGCCAAATTCTGGAGACTTACGATATTACTCGTCTCACAGAACCATAAATATTTATTTATTTATTTATTTATTTTTTAGATCTTTAATATTTATTTTTATTTATATACCTACTTTTAAAAAATATTTATTTATTTACGGTTACGAAAAAAACATTTACATAAAAATTACCAAATATCATATCATCATTATCATATCATCTTAAATTAATGAAAATATTATTCATCGTACAAAATATATATAAAAAAATAAAGCAAGTGATAAAAAAAAGAAATATCGATAATAATAAGTAAAAATTAATACATTTTTTAACAAAATAGAGCAAATAAAAAAGTGTATAAACATAAAAAAATACAAAAAATAACAAATACAGAAGCATAAAAACCTAAAGATATAAAGAATAAATACCTACAATAATATAAAAAGACAAAACCATTTTGATCTCAGTTTGATTTTAAAAATGTACAAGCTAAAATGTACAAATGTTTAACAACAATCAGTTTTTATTATTAAGTCTCGTAAAATGGAGTTCTACAACATAAATACAGACAACGTTGACAATGTACAAATAATACGTTATGAATTCTCATCGAATGATTGGTGCTACATCGGCACGTGATGTCATTCAATTATAGAAATTGCATTTCTGCAGATGGTGTGGTTGGTGTTGAATGCAGTCCGGGATCTGCAATATGGTCCGTCCACCCACCAAAGGAATTCGCTCGTGCGAGGGAATGTTGAACATTTTTCATTTCTTTCCAGGGAACCACTTTCACGCGGTTGAATGGTCAGCCCATGCATAATAATATGCATAATATATGTAGCTCGGTGAGAACTGGCCAGGAATACACCGAGGCATTCCTATTTTTGCACTGCATTAAATAAACGTAGGCGAATAAATTAAAAACGAAGGGAACCTTAGATTAAATTTAATGAAATTATTTTTTTTTTTTTATTTGTAACATAAGAAATAATATACAAGGTACACATCAAAGTTTAACAATACAATATTTTTACAAAAAAAAGATCCTTAATAACTAGATGCGGAATGTAAACTGCTTCACTAGGTTAAAAACCTGTTCTGAAGCAGCTTATAATTATATAGGTATATTGTTTAGGTGTGCGTGTGTGTCATTGTATGTTAACGTAGAGTTGTTTATTTATCACTGTCTTGTCTGTTTTTTTACCCACTTCTTTAATCCACATTTAAAGCTGTTTATATTTGTATTTTTCTTCAATTCAATTGGAAGCAAATTGAAAATTTTTACTCCAAGGAAATGAAAATTTCTTTGTCCATAAATCGATTTGGTTCTCGGTATCTGTATATTTGCTTGTCTAGTCTGTCTAGTCTGACGTGTAGTTTGGGTCGATTGGAAGTCGTTAAGGTGTGAATAGATATAAGTGCAAATGTTTTTAGCATATAACTGTGGTATGTCTAGGATGTCAAGTTTTTTGAATAGTTCGGCTGAGGGTGTGCGAATAGGTACATTAAATATTATTTTCAAAACGGATTTTTGGGCTTTAACTGTTGAATCTATATTTGTTCTGTAAGTGCCACCCCACCCTATAATACCATATTCTACTATTGATTGGTAAAGTGAATAGTACATTAATTTAATGACAGATTTCGGTAAAACATTTCTGATGGAGCGAAAAATGAAATTAATTTTTTTTAATTTCATGCTTAAAATTGAGATATGGGGTTTCCATTTTAAACATTGGTCAATTGTTATTCCCAAGTATTTCGTTTGTCTAGTTTTTTTTATTTCAGTACAGTATTAAATTTTAAACTTCTAAACCAACGTGGCGAGTAATCATTTTGAATACATCATTATAAATATCATACTATATTACCAAATAGTGAAGAGAAATTGTAAAATCATAATAATTGCATATGATTTTACAATTTCTATTCGTATCTTTTTAAAATCAGTTAATAATTTATCCGACTCAAGTGAACCAGATGCAAGAAAATTGAGCATATTATTTTTGGTTATTCACATGTTTTTTTTTTTCTATTCATTTATCTAAGGTGCGATTGGTTTTATACATAACAAAAAGATGAAACAAAATACAATAGCGACAGTAAATGAAGAATATGAAAAATATTAAATTACTTAGTAAATATTATTATTATTATTTATTTATAGGCAGGCAGCCAAGGCTGATGTGCCTATATCCACTGTCGAATTTTATTATTTGGTTGTAACTATTTTGCTTTGTCCAAAAAAAAGTCCAGTCTATTCTTGAAAATATTAACATTTTCAGCATCCAAAACATGTTGGGGCAGTTTATTCTAAGTATTCACCACTATAGATGGGTCGGTGGCAGAGCGGTTAGCGCGCTGGGTTAGTAATCCAGTGGTCGCGAGTTCGAATCCTGCCTCGACCGATTTCGTTCACCTATAGCACAAGCATTTATTTGCTTATTTTAGGGAACGTACATACATACATACATACATACCATCACGCCATGTCCCTTGCGGGGTAGGCAGAGAGAACCGAACGCCACATTTTTCTATCGGCACGCATCCCTCGCCTCTTCCACATTCATGCATCGTCTCATACATGTTCGTCTATTGCTCACACTTCTAACATTTCCGTCTTTCAAAATTTCGTTTACATGGTCGTGCCATCCCTTTCTTGGGCGTCCCCGACCTCTCATTCCATTCCTTTCCGCTCTGTATATTTTCTTTGTCAGGCGCTCCTCATTCATTCTCCCCATGTGACCAAACCATCTCAATGTGTTCACTTTCATTCTAGTAATGACATCTTTCTTCATCTTACATTCTTTCCTTATATCCTCGTTTCTTACCCGCTCATACATCGTTCTATTACAAATCCTTCTTAACGATCTCATTTCAACTGCATTTATTCTACTTTCATGCGTCTTCTGCCATGTCCAGGTTTCACTTGCATACGTCAGGGTTGGCACTACGATGGCATTGGTGGATGGTTGGAACGTAGGAAGATGTATATGTACTTGTTTAACAAAGACATGTACTTGTTTAACAATTACATATACATAGGTACTGAGTTCATTTAAAAAAAAAAAATTTGAAAGAAAATGCTTTCGAGGATTTGTCAAGAACCTACTTTTCACAAGTTTTAAGCTATGGCCACGCAAATCAGTGTCATGACTATATAGAAAGAGAAAATTTGTTGTATATAAAATAATATAAACCGTAAATATCATAAAGGAAGCCAACATTGCCGTAGATAATGTAATTGTAGTGGCTACTTTGACGTGTGCCAGTGAAAAATGGACGTGGTAAAAGACGCATAAAAATAGAATTAATGCTGTAGAAATGAGATCACTAATTAAAATATCTAATAGAACGATATATTATGATAAACAATGAGAATATATGAAGAGAATGCAAAATTAAAAAGGATATTTATTATAAGTTTAATGAAAGGGAATGCCTTGAGGTGGTTTGGGCATATTGAAACATTGAATGATGAACGACTGAGTAAAAAAATAAAGATGGGTGTAAGAGATGTAGTCATTAGCAGGGGCCGCCCCAGAAAGGGATAGCATGACCATATGAATGATATTTTGAAAGAAGGAAACATAAGAAGCTTGAACAATCCAGGCCAGGAATGTGTGCAAAAATAGTAGGGTATGGCGCTCGGTTCTCTCTGCTTACCCGTAATGGACAAAATATCACTACTTAGAACCACTTAAATCACTGTATTATTCATTCCCATCTTTTATGTACCTATCTGAGAGTCTAGCCACATAGTTGCAACTTGCATAATGGAATTGTTAGACATTCACATCTTTACTCTTGCACTAGCTTTGTTCGAACTACCAAATATAAACAATTCAATATATTTTTTTAAAGTTTTTAAAAGTTATGTAATACTAGCTGACCCGGCGAACTTCGTACTTCCTAACAGTCAATGAATGTCGTATTAACTTTTAGCTAAACTTAATTTAGAGTTTTAGTAACGTAATAAAATGAAAACGAAAAAATATTTAGTTCAATAGTTCATTACGATATAATAATTATAATAATATAAAAATACAATTGTATTGTGGTGTGTTTTAATTTATTAAAAAAATAAATGTCTGTATTATTTTTAACGTGAACTTTTCCGATACTTTTATTTTGTTAATTTTTTCGATATTTTAATAGTTATTTTGCTATTCGGAGCGGAGACGAATCCAACAAATAAGAGATCATTCCAATTGGTCCAGCAGTTCTTGGGTTATAAATGGTGTAACTATGTAACCCGACTTTTTTTTAATTATATAGATATACGACTACTTTTAATATCAACTTGATGAAACCCTTTCACTCGTTCAAAGTAGTACTGTGTTGATTTTTTGTACGTTGTATATGTAATATGTTCAACTCAGTTCACAATAGATAAAAGTAAATACGTTCATCTCACGTCAGACTAACCCCACTCCAAATCCCTAATGCTTCCAACTTCTCATCTTATTCCTCCTTCACCCTTCGTCCTGAGCCATATCCTCCTCAGACGAGTTTTTTCATGAAAGAGATAATTAAGATTTCTCATCGCCTAGTAAATTTTGCAACTAATCTAAGGAATGAACACTTGCCATTCAAGGGTAGTGCCGGACTAATACTTGTATATGAACTTTAAATATAATTTTAATTGTAATTAACTTTAAAAAAATACTTGATATGATGTCCTATTATTATGTACCTTAGTCTGCATTTACTTTTTTTTCCATTGTTTTTAATATCATTATATTCTATCAAATGCGAAATTATTCTTTTGTGGCTCCATCATTAATTAATAACAATAAATAACTTTGTATTAACCACTTTTATTAGAACCAAGTATACATGTTTCGAGAGCAATTAGTTCACTAAGTGTCCTGAGGAAGAGAGCATTGCTCTCGAAACATGTAGACTTGGTTCTAATAAAAAGTGGTTAATACAAAGTTATTTTATTGTTATTAATCATTATATTCTACTGTACAGTTGGATATCCAAAATAAATAAAATAAAAAAAAATATCTTGGTCTTGATCACAATCGCAAATTACTAAATAAAAAAAATTAAAAACACCCGAAACAAAAGCATTACAATATTAGTATCTTATTACAAAAAAGAATCACAAAACTGAAAATCTCAAACAGTGTGACAAAAAAGTTTTATCATTCTACATATACATAGGTACTGAGATGCGTAGTTAGATGAGTGGTAGCAGAGCGGTTAGTGCGCTGGGTTAGTAATCCAGTGGTCGCGAGTTCGAATCCTGCCACGACCGATTTCGTTTACCTATGGTACGAGCATTTTTATTTAGTTTTAGGAATGTATGAGGATGTATAATGTACTTGTTTCAAGGATATTATATTCATTATTATTTTTAAGTTTTTGAGCAGTAGGTATATTATTTTCATAATAACAAAATGGTGTTTACAAAATTTTGTGACACAAAATGACAGTTGGTTTAAAAAGACTTGTGTCTCAGTCTTAGTGGACGATCTTGGTCCACAACTGGTCACGATCCTCTTCGCCATTGAAGATGTGTATAGAAGAAAGGAAAAAAAAGAGCAAGTTACAGAAAGGGGAATCCTGTTGTGTGCGAGTGAGTCATTGATATTCCCATAACAGAGTGAACAAAAAAAAATGTATAGGAAAGCACGTGTACACTTGAGAGTTTACAGACAAAGGCTCAGAAAAAGAGTTTTTGTATTTCATTTAAATCCTTTAACAAAACTTTAGAGATTTTGTTTAAATGAAACAATTTAATTATTTTTTTCGCCTGAATGGTAAATTATTTGAAGCTTGATTCAAACAAAAACATGAATAATTTAACAGGCTTCCTTTGAAACAGAGACTTTTATATCAACAGTATAAAATTTATGAATTATAAAATTAGCAAAGTATTTTTTTTTGCCCATGGGTATGATTTTTCTGATGGCATTGTGATTATGGACATAAAATGTAGATTACTTATTTTCATTTAATTTTTTCAACGTGGCTACGTAGGGGACACCAGCTATTAGGATTTGAATCCATTTTACTCTTCGGAAGAAGCGCACTACGTAGCGTTGGAGAGGTTTTGCAATCTGCACAGAATTCGGAAGATCGTTCCAAAGCCGGGCTGCGTATTTTACCATTCCGTGTTGATTAGGAGGCAAGTACTGCCTCAAATTTGGCACTAGTTTGTTGAGCTAATGCACTTATAAATCCTCCAGATGCTCACGGTTTAGCAACGCAAACTTTTCCTGTTAATACGTGTTAAATTCAAGGCAATGGAAAAAGATGAAAATAAAATACAACAAACGCACCAATCGAGCTTTATATTGGGAATAATTCACCCATCCAGATAATACATATTAAAGTACTAGGTCCTGAGGAGGTCGCTATACTACATATCAATCCTAATGATTCCTAATTATTTACGTTTAAAAAAATAATTAATTAGTTAATCAAATAATTCAAATTATGAAATATATTTTATATATTATTTTGACTAACCTATACAAAAATAAGACATCCAATAATCTTCGTCCATTGGTCAAGGAAAGCAATCGAAAGCCATTCATCATCTTGGGATAATTTGACACAACACAAAATAAAAAAAATTAAAGTA